>LOJH01059999.1:2770-13639 GCA_001685095.1 Ellobius talpinus
TAGCTCATGAGGTAGCCTGGGGTAGATAAGTAGGGCTGGGTAGCTCATGAGGTATCCTGGGATAGATAAGTAGAGCACTGGGTCCAACCTCTTACACCACAGAACAAAACCAACTATATAAACTGTCCCAAATTACTTCAATCCTATTTAAAATATTAAATAAAAATTATAAAGATTTGTATGAGGTTTTAGAGGGACCCCTTCATCTAGATAAAAGTGAAATAAGCTGCCAGTTATTCTATGGAGCTGTCATTTCTTCTCTTCTGGTGTGGTGATATTTGAATTGCTTTATATGTAACATTTCACTTAGTTCTCATATAAATGCTATTTATATGAGAGGAAAGTTAGACACAGAGAGAATGGGTTGCCTACTCAATATCAGAATTAGTAAGTAGCATAACTGAAGCCAGTCCTAGACTAATCGGTCATGAGTATTGTTCAATTTTGAATTAGAAATATTCCCCATAGGCTCCTGTATTTGAATTCTTGGTCCCTGGTTAGAGATGCTGTTGTTGAACTTTTGGGAGACTTAGATCATGCTATGAGTGTCTATAGCCTCATCCTCTTCCAGTTGGAGACATGGGAACAGGATAGAGTACAGGCGGTTTGGCTCGAGAACCATTCTTAATCTTTACTTTGTCATTATATTGTATTGGGGTTATTTGAAATGATATTTCCAGAAGTCAGGATGAACCAACACATCACAGTCGATAAATGAACCAACACATCACAGGCGATAACTGGTGCAAAGCCCACAGGCAGCAGTAGTAAGTGCAAAGACCCAAGAAAGAGCAACACTTAACAAACCCGATAGAAGCCAACTAGGCTGGAGCTTGCTTAGCCTGAGGAGGATAGGCGGGAGAGTAAGGTAGACACCAACCAGATCACTGTTGTCTGTCACTATTTGAATCATCCCTTCCCCATCTGACAGCTTGGGCCAATTTCATCTCACCAATTGGGATATCTGCAGTTTAAGTACATTCCCCATAACCAGGAACCAAACTGCAGCAAAATATTTTTCACTCACTAAAAAGATGAGATTTTAAAATGGAAGTTGTCTTTTGTTTTGTTTTTAAATGTGAACCCAGTAGTTAACTGTACTGTTTTCAGGCTTCACTCTCTTTTGTGTTTAGTGTTGTAGCTAGGTAGGCAAAGGTTGGGGTGAGACCAGCAATCAAATGAGTGTGTTACAGATTGATTTAGCCTTTAGTGTATGGTGATGTTTATTTGCACTAACAGTATTTTCAGCCTGTTGTTTTCCAAAACATATGGTATTAATAATAGATAATATTTATTAAACATTTACTTTGTGCCAGGTAATGATCCAAGTATTTCATTCACTCTCATGCATGCATGCACGCACACACACATGCATGTATATGTGTACTCAGTTGATCCTTGTAGGACAATACTGTGAAGTAAGTATTGTTAGGCAATGTTTTAGATGAGAAAACTAAAGTACAGAAGAGAAAACTTTAATAACTTCCCTACTCTTACACAGTTAGTAAGTTGTAGAGCCAGAAACTCTAACCCTAGGTATCACTTTATCGCTCAAGTAGGAATAATTCTGATGGAAACGGGCTGAAAAAAATTGATTCAAAAGAATGATAAGATAGTTTTGTCATGGTTTGCTGACTTGAATTCAGACAAAATGACATATTCAGACAAGATAAAATACACCTCACCCCCCGTCACCACATCCTTGGTTTCTTGAGACAGGATCTTGCTGTGTAGCCCATGCTAAACTTGAGCTAGCTTTGAACTCATAGGGTGATTCTGAACACACTGAACTCCCCTGCTTCATGTTTCTGAGTGCTATGCTTGTAGGTGCATGCCACTATACTTGTCTCTAAATTGTCACTATTTAGCCAAGGCTGGCCTTGAATTCTCATCCACATTATGTGTAATCATAATTAGAGAAATGATTTCATAGCCCTGTCTTCAATTTTCTTAGACTACATATCCAAAGCCTAGCTCATGATTTCCTCTGGAAATGCATCCCCAGCTTTGCCCTGTTTAATGGTCATCAGAGAAAGTTGATTTTGGCTAATTGTTTTCTGCTTGTAAAAATAGCTCATATTTATTTGAATAAATATTCATCAAAAATAGAAAAGTTTATGAAGAAAATGGTTCAACTCTAAACACACCACGAAGAGATAGGAATTTTTAGATCATTCTGTGTAGTCATACACAAGGTGGGTGTGCCTTGTGTGTATGTGCTCTGGGGTTTTAGGGCTTGTAGTTGCCTGTGTAATTAGTAATCTTCCTTGCTTAGGGTCTAAACAGTTGGAAAATAAGACTCATTACTCAAGCATGATGAATGAAGGCCAAAATTTACCATCATTACAGATAGAATAGAGGAAAAGCCAGAAATTCCTACAGATTAAATCCTGCAATGGGACAGGAGTCCACAGGGACCTTAGCCAGAGCTGCTGAAGGGAGACAGTGCAGGAACACAAAATCACTCCCTCGGGGCAACTTGTGTCCAAGAAGGGAAAGGAGAGGACCGCCAAGGCCTGTCCTTTGTTCTTCCCACATTCACAAGCTTTTATTTTCTTCTGTGACAGTCAAATTGCTAAACTAGCTTCATTTTAAGGGAGGAGTGAATAGTGAGGTGGGCATGAATAGGGAGGTGGGCAAAGGTTGGGGTGAGATATTCTTCCAAGGGTTATAGGAAGTAATGGGTGGATTTGAAGAGAATAATAGCAGGATCTAGGTTACATTTTAAAAAGAACAATTCTGGCTGTTCTGAATGCAGAGTAACTATAAAGAGAGGTTGGAGCAGGGAGACTAGGAGGCATTTCTGATACTAAGGTAGTTTCCTGGATGAAAATGGTGGTGCTCGATACTTGGATTCTGATGAAGTTTTGAAGTTAAGATTGACACATGAATATTCAGCATAGGGAACATTTTAGGATATGCTTTTGTTGTTGTTGCTTGAGATAGGGTTTTTATATATACCAAGCTAGCCTGGAGCTAACTATGTAACCCAGGCTGGCTGTAACTTTAATTCCCTTGTTGCCTTTCCCTCCCAAGTACTGCAGTCACTTAGTACACACCACCGTGCTTAGCCACAAGTCATTCCTTAAAAAAATAAAATAGAGGCCTTAATTTGGAAGATGATTATTTAAATCATATTTTATTGTCTCCTGTTTTATTACTTAATATCTTAATAGGAAATAGACTCTGGGAGTTGAGAGTTTGGATTACAGTGAATGGAGGGCACTTGCTTTGATTTTGTGCTATCTTAGCTAATATTGAACAATTAATTTTATTTTTATTATTTCAACTTTAATATGGGGTAATGCTCACTAAAACTGAAAACTAGCTAAATAAAATCTTTTGGCATTTTTTTGAAGCACAAGTAAAGATCTTTGCAGATGCCTGGCCAGGGCTAGACATGTTAATGTCTTCTAACATGGCCAGATTCTGCTGATGGGCATAGTCTCTAGAAGGCCTATATAAGGGATGCCTCTCTCTAGTAGAGATATTTCCCGAGCCATGTTTCTCAGCTTCAGGACATCTATGATTTATTTTGTAAGCCGACAAGGCCAAACATTACTGTTTTAAGCATTATAAACAAAATAGTAAATGTTAAATGTTCATTTAATAGAGCCACTAGTAGGGCTTTTATATACAGAAAGCAGAGCCTGAGCCAAAAATGTGAAGCAGTCCTCTGGTCTGTGTGCATTGGTTTAACCTACTCTTTGCTTCCATGCAGCGGGAGGAGCGATGCAGCCAGTGACAAGTTTGCTCTGAAGCCCAGTGCTCTGGGAGTCCTCTCTGTTCTGTTTTCTTTTCTTTCTACTAATTACTCAAGACTCAGTAACTGACCACATTTCTTGCAACTTCTCAAAAACTTTAGTCTGTTACAGTCAAATTAAAGGGCATAATAAGACTTTTAAACCTCAACACTTCAAAATGCTTTAAATATTTATTATTAGTTTTGTTCTTTATCTGAGGTTTTTTCTTTCTTTTTTTTTGTCTCTCTGTTATAAAGTAGGGAAGACCAAATCCTTATTCAGACTTATTTTTAAATTTATGGTCCATTTCTCTTTATGGCTAGCTGTCACTCTACTTTTGGCCCCCTCTGTTTAGCATGGGTGGATAGCAGCGAGGCTGCAGCGATGTACATAGAGCTGGGAGTTAAGGATTCAACATAGAATGACTCTCCTGTTCTGAAAGCAGTTCTTAGATGTGAGCCATCGGAAGGCGTAATAGAGAGAAAGCAATGTTGTGTAAAGCTGCATATTTTTAATTACCCCAAATTACATTTTATATCATGACTAAATACAGCATGGCTTTGCACAAACACAGATATATCAAATTGAAAAAAACGAAGCTATGAGTATAGCTCAGTACTAGAGTGTTAGCGGCCACAAGGCCCTGGGTTTGGTCCCCATCTCTAAGAAAACAAATATAAACATTCTTTGAAAAAGAAATTTGCCATAACCTTTTCTAATTTTGCAGTATGTAGTATATTACAGCTGCATCTATCTATCTATCTATCTATCTATCTATCTATCTATCTATCTATCTATCTGAGATGGCATTTCTCTATATATCCCTGGCTGTTCTAGAACTAGGTTTGTAAACTAGGCTGGCCTCGAACTCATAGAGATCCACCTGCCTCTGCCTCCTGAGCACTGGGATTAAAGACGTGCACCACCGTGCCCAGCATATTATAGTATTTTTATTGCACACTATTCTCTTTCTTAAAATGCTGATTATGACCTGTTACATTGATTTTTTTATGACCCATTGAGTTAGAACCAGAGTTTGCAGAGTACTTCGGTAGCATAGCATGTCCAAATATATGATTTTTCTAACAGCCTTTAAAGTAAGAAGGCTTATATTAATCCTTTCAAAATGCAGCTGAATGCACTTGAAAAATAAGAAGTTACACAGAATAACTGGATGCAAAGAAGGGCTTGTACATGGAAAGAAATAGACCATCATGAATATAACAGGACCCTTGACTACTGCAAGAGAGAAAGAGGGGTACCTAGGATCAAATAAGTTAACCTATGTGAAAGAGCATAGGGCAATGTCTAGTACTTAGTTGAAGGTCACTAAGTGTTCACTCATTTACACAACACACATTCATAATCTTATTAGAATGATATAAAACTGCAGCAAGGCAGGTTGTCCCCAAAATTGGTTGTGGGTGTGGACTGGAGAAATGTCTCAGCAGTTAAGAGCACTTGCTGTGCTTGCAGGGGGCCTGCACCATGGGTCGTTTCCAGCACCCATGGGGTGACTTACAACCATTAGAATACCAGTTCTAGAGGATTGAGCTCCCCCTTCTGGCAATACACACAATACATGCATACATACAGGCAAAGCACTCATACACATAAAAATTAAAATAAATAAATCTTTCTTTAAAGTAGTTGTCTTTGTTTTAATGTAGCATTCAGAGCTTGATTGGAGAATGCTCACTTTGCTGATACTACTCACCTCACCTTAATACTGTTGGTACCAACAACAGCAGGACTAGCAGTAGTAGTGATTGTTGCAGTTAACACTGCCATCCTGTAATGTGTCACAGAATGACTCTAAATGCTTTCAGTATACTTGGCCATCAAACGGCCTCATGAGCTTAGTATTCTTATGTCTGAAGGAGACTGGGTAGATCATGGTTTTTCTCCAGAAGTCTGATCCTGCACTTTCAGATGCGATCTCTAGGGTTTCAGGAGTGGATTCCCATTCTTCTGCTCAACTGTAAGGGCTGACAACCAGGAAAGACTCGAGGATTCTCCCCTACAGGTTGTTTAAAAGTGAAACTTATTATCAAAGGTTTATGTACCTAATAGAAGATCTGGGTTACAAAAAAAATCCCATTTCTTATCTGTTGGTCCACAGAGAATGAGCAAAGCTGAGTGAAAGGGAATAGAAGCAGGAAAGAGAGCAGGACTGAGTGCAGTCTGGAGAGAATCACCGAGAAACGGAGTAGAGATTGAAGAAGAGAAGCGATCAGTCTAGACTCAAGCACTAAGACCAGGAGCCACGACCAGAGACATTTCCCCACTAGCTGTATTTTTAAGTGATACCACTTAAATTGAAAATACTTCTAAATTTTATAAGTATTTCCCTTAAGGAAAATATAGTGACAACTCCATACACATTGGAGGCACTAATTCAATCTGTACTCTATTTATGTATTATATTTTATTACTGAGATACTGAATCAAGATTATAAAAATGGCATAAAATTAAAATGTTTTGCTAAGTTTAAGTGGCCATAAGTTAAATTGAATTGTCATTGACTAGCTCTAGTAACCAGATGACATCTTGCTATTTTTATTTTGAACCTAGGAAGGTTTCCCTATAAACCATTTAGTAGCAGAACAAAGCTTTCAAAATGCTGAGTTAAAACATATGGAGATACTAAACATACTTGGATGGGGCACGAATGTTTTTCCACCATAATTTGTGTTCAACAAGGGAAGGATATCTTAGACAGTTCACTGAAGTTTGAAGTTATAGCAAAAAAAGCTACAGAAAAATATGTAATATGTTTTTTGTTAAAAATTTCAAATTTTTATTATATATGAATGACTGATCTGCTTTCATATATGTCTCTGCATCCTGTGCATTGTGGTGCCCCTGGATGCCAGAAGAGGGTGTCAAATCTACTGAGATTACAGACAGTGTGAGCAGCCATGTGGGTGCTAGGAATTAAACTCCAGTTCTCTGGAAGAGCAGCCATAGCTCTTAACCATTGAGCCATCTCTCTATCCACTATAATTATTGTTCTTTTGTGTGTGTGTATTGATAAATTAAGAATAATTTTACACTGGCAGTGGTGGCACATGCCTTAATCCCAGCACTTGGGAGGTAGAGGGAGGCGGATCTCTGAGCTCAAGTGCAGTCTGGTCTACAACTCAAGTTCCAGGATAACTAGGGCTATTACACAGAGAAACCAGTTTAAACACCCCCCCATCTAAAATCAAAATCAAAGAATAATTTTACTTCACAAAATATAAGCCCCAAATGTTCTGTTGTATTCCTATATCTGCCTTCTTAGAAAGTGCGCCTCTTATACCAGGCAGACAGTTCCTGACTTAGATGGTTCAAATTAGAATTCTTCTGATTCTTTCACTGTGCGAGTACAATACACACTCAGTAGAAGCTGTGCTTATAGGCGTGTGCGGAGGGAAGTAATCTTTTCCTGGGCTGGCATGGGTATTATGCAGCATGGTACTTTCCCTTGATTTGGGCAGTAGAGAGTTCAGCTCCCGACCACCATGTCCAGCCTATGCTGTGCACTGCAGTGTACTATTAGGCTGTCATTTGGGTAGGGTAGGTATGTGACAGCAGTTTTGGCTTAAGAGTATATTATGATCAAGTTTGATACTGATTGGTAGTTACTGTGGAGTTTTCCCATTGGCGAAGACCAGGTACTTCTGTTCTATCCAACAGGAAAGTATTTTCCAATATTCTAAAAACTCTGTGTCACAAAACAAATGGACAGGTTATTTGTACTTCTCAAACTAATCTCTGTTTTTACCATATACTGTCATCTCCAACTCCCTTTGGTGACATTTGGGGCAAGGTGAGTGTTGACAGGGAAGGTTTAAGCAAGAGAAAATGATAAACCTTAGGTTTATTTGTTTTCCTTTATTTTATTATTTTATAGGTATAGGTGTTTTGCCTGAATTATGTCTGTGTGCCACAGGTATGGAGTTACAGACAATTAATTGTGAGCCACCAAGTGGGTTCTGGGAATTGAACCCAGCTTCTCTGTAAGAGCAGCCTTAAGTGCTCTTAAGTGCTGAGCCATCTTTCCAACTCACATTTTATTCATTTTTGTAGTCATTAAGAAGTTAGTTTAGAAGCCAGGGATGGTAGCAATTCCAACACCTAATGGGAAAAGCAGGCTGATCTCTATGAGTTCACAGTCAGCCTAGTCTACAAAGTTCCAGGCCAGCCAGCTAAGACAACAAACACAAGAAGATCCTGCCTTTTTTCTTTTTTTCTTTTCATCTGAGGCAGTGTTTCTCAATAGTCCTGGCTGTCCTTGAACTCACAGAGATCCACCTGCCTCTCTGCCTCTCGAATGCTGGGATTAAATGCATGTGCCACCACTGCCCGGCAAGACCCTGTCCTTTTTGAGGAAATTGAGGTAAGAGGCAGATATTGGACAACAGCTTTTGAGTGAGGCCAATCCTAAGTAAGAGTTGGTAAGAGGCCAAGCAAGTATGTGGAGTGGAATGAAGACCAGGTTGGACTAAAAGGCACGGGAAGGGCATAGGCGACATGAGGTACAACCCCTGGTAAGTGTGTGGAAGAGAGGAGGGAAGGCTTCTGGGAGGAACTGGAGCTGCAGGGCACCTGTTAATATGAGGTTAGGTTGTCTGTGTGACATAAAGGGGAAAGGAATGACTCAATACATTGCAAAATCCTCAGCTGCATCTACAACTTGGTAACTTAGTAACTAAGTGAATTAAGTAACGAATTGCTGGGGTTTATATTCATGCCTCTTACCCTCTTCCTTAGAATCTGTCTGGAAATACTCAGAGCTTTTAGCCTCAGGCTAGGTTTTTTTCCCCCAGACTCACACTGTTGGTTTTCCACTGTGGTTCTTTCCTCCTCAGCTTCACCAGCCCCATCTGTTTTGCATGTGTTTGTGTGTGTGTATGTGTGTGTGTGTGTGTGTGTGAGAGAGAGAGAGAGCGAGCGCGAGAGAGCGAGTGTAGTGTGTATGCACCCTTCTTTAAGTATATAGGCTTTGGAAACAAAGAGCCATTAGTAAGCACAAATGTCCTCAGGGACTCAAACAAAACCATGATAGATTGGTTGGAGCCAATGCCTTTGAAGTCAAGTAGATCTAGGTTTCTTATGTATAAAATCATTCTGGATCTATGACAGTAGGCAAGTATTTAACAGCTTGTTTTATTGAAGCAGGGTCTAGTGTAGCCCTGGCTAGCCTCAAACTCACTATGTAGCTGAGGTGGCTTCCTCCCTCATCTTCTGGGAGTAATGTGTTTCCCACTACACTAGACTTGACTCATTTCAAAGACTTAGTTTTTCACATCTGTAAAGTGAGACTAGCAATAGTAGTTGCAGGAACAGATAAAATAATAATGTAAAGTGCTCGTGCACTCTTCTGTATCAAGAGAACATTCTTTTACATCTGCAGTGAAATGCTCTACTATGTGAGCTGTACCACTTCCTTTTTATATATTGACATGGGGAATTTAAAGTAGCTATTTGAGAAACAGTGGCCTGATTATTAATCTTCAGAACTTGTTAATCAGGAATCAAGGGTACACTTTGTATGTAAAATACAATTTCATCACCATGATCACCATTAGAGAACTGGGAAATCCTCCACAAAAGAGGCATCTTTAGAGTTCGTATTCTACAAAGGGACACTGGCATCAGAGGTCAAGTCACGGTTAGAACTGTTGACAGATTTATACAACAGACTTAGATTAGGGTGAGCACAAGGACCAAGAAAGTGAAAGTGAGACTCAGAGTGTGCACACCTAAGTAACAACATAGAGCAGAGTCCCAGTCCACAAATGAGGCAGGAAAGCATTCAAGAATAATTCTTAAACTTTTTACCAACAGTTCCAGTACGAACTCTGCTTTCCTTTAATGGACTGCTAACTTACAACAGTAAAACTCCAAGGAAAGTTTAGATGAGTCTTCAGAGACGAATAACAGTTCATATCTACCAGGAGTCTTGTTCGTAATATAGTGATTAAACATGCCTTACTGAGTCTTAATACATAATTGGGTTTCCATCACATTATGAGTCTGTTTCTAATGGTCAGTCAGGGACAGGATGTTAAAGCCTCGGCACAGTGATTGTTGCTGCGTTCTTTATGTAATGATTTACTCTGTTTGGGTTTGTTTTAGTTTACTGTTTCCCTGAATGTTTAATTTACTCACCTCTGAAGAAGCTATTGAATAACGTTGTTGTGTTCATTTGGCTTTAAAGAATGCATATGTATTTCCTTTAAGTACCTTGTAAAGAAATTGTTCTATAAAAAAGTTGAAGGTAACTAAAGAGAATTACTGTGATCATAAACACATAATCATGTAAACAAAAAGTATTTGACTGATTTCTGATCCAGAACTTATTGTATAGGACAAGCTGGCCTTAAACTCAGAACTGTCATCCTACCTCAGTTGGGATCATAGTCTTGAGCCACCAAACCTAGCTATTTTCATTTTATTAGGTAAGGAGAGTCTAAAACCTGTTGTAGAATCTTAAAGATGTATTACATTCATTTATTATGTGGAATATTTGTTTAATGATGCAAAGGTGTGTTGCATTTCTTTTATGTTGCATTTGTTTGACTCTGTGAAGCTGTGTTACTTTGCCTGTCTAAAACACCTGATGGGTCTAATAAAGAGCTGAATGGCCAATAGCTAGGCAGGAGAGAGAAATAGGTGGGGCTCGCAGGCAGAGAATAAATAGGAGGAAGAAGGTAGAAGAAAGGAGGAGTGAGAAAAAAGAGGAGAGGAAGATGCCAGGGGTCAGTCACCCAGCCAGACATGGAATAAGAAGGAAAAAAAAGATATACAGTAATAGAAAAAGGTAAAAGCCCAGAGGCCAAAGATAGGCAAGATAAAATGAGTTAAGAAAAGCTGACTATAATAAGCCAAGCTAAGGCTGGGCATTTATAAGTAATAATAAGTCTCTGTGTGATTATTTGGGAGCCAAGTGGCGGGCCCTTAAAGAATAGAGCAAAGAGTAAAAACAACCACCAACAAAAAACTTTTAAAATACCTATTCTATTTATTTCTTTTTAATATTTTTTATTCTTTGAAAGTTTTATATTTATTTATTTATTTTTCATTTTTTATTATTATTATTAAAAAATTTCCACCTCCTCCCCTCATCCCAATTCC
>LOJH01060002.1:0-11185 GCA_001685095.1 Ellobius talpinus
TTATTAACCAATGAAAGTAACACATAGACAGATGACCCTCCTCCATCAGCGGAGGGCCCTGCCTATTACAGGTGGTGCCATCCCTGGGCTGGTGGTTGTGGGTTCTCTAAGAAAGCAGACTGAGCAAGCTAGTAAGCAGCACCCCTCTCCCCATGGTCTCTGTATCAGCTCCTACCTCCAGGTTTCCCATCCTGAGTTAAGTGCCTGTCCTCACTGCTTTGATGATGAACTGTGAGCAAAATAAACCCTTTCCTCAGGTTGCTTTTGGTTATGGTGTTTTCTGTCAGAGCAATAGTAATCCTAAGGCATACACAGCTGAAGGTACAGAGATGCTGGCAATGTGCACAGGGCCCACACAGGCCTAAGCCAAATGTAGCACAGTACTGAGATCGGAAGTATATTCCAACCAATCAATAGCTACTCACAAAGAAAATTCTACAACAGTCTCACTAGGTATTATAAACCACAGTTGTTGGGCAACACAAAATTAATTCAATGGCATTTTTGGAGACTTCTTGTCCCACAATGCTTTTTTGAGCATTTTTTCCCTTACAGATATTTTGCTTATGTTTTCTGACTAAAGAGGCAAAAATTTTAGAACAGGGGATTTGAGGCCTCCCAAGATCAAATTCTTGGCAAGGGCACTTATGCTGACTCACAAGATCAACCTCTTTTATGCTGAACACATCTTGTCCCTATGCCACACAGCAGCCTCAAATGCTTGGGACAAGATTCAAGAATAGGAAGAATTGAAACATATTAGGGTTAAACAGGGCCAAAGAGAACTCTTTAGTGACTTTTTTTTTTTTTTTACAAAGATTAACTAAAGCCGTACAAATAGGAGTAATAGACCCCAAAGCTAGATGGGTACTTATTGAATTTCTGAAATGCAAAACGATACTGGGACCTTTAAAGGTGAGATCAGCACAAAATGAATGGATCCTGAATACAATGAACGTTGAGACATTTGACTATAATACTGAGGCTTGGGTAGGAGAAGCAATTTCCAAAAGTATGAGGAGACATCAAAATGCCAAGTGTTTTAACTGTGGTAGAATAGGACATCTGAGAAGGGATTGTAGGCAAAGAATTCCTAGAAATAATATCTCCTCAAGGAATGGCAAAAATAAAAGGTCTCAATCTTCTGGATTATGTAGAATAATGTGGCAAAGGCTGACATTGGACCAATGAATATAGATCAACAAAGACAGTGCGCAACCCCATACCATTGGAAAACTCCCCCCCCGGGGGGGGGGCTCTCACAGGCCCCTAAGTCAAACATGGTCCAGTCATTCCCAATCACTGTGGAGGACATGTCTTACCAGGAAAATTAAAAAAATCTATTGCCTGCTGTAAAAACAAAACAAAACCATACTGGTTCTGGGTGATGGAATAAACATGGAGGATGAATAAATTCCAATAGGAAATAGGAAGTGTATATTTTGGCAGACTTCTATAAATGATCAAAGACCAAAGCTTAGAGTGCATATAAATAACATTGTAATTGAGGTATTTCTGGATACGGGCATGCATGTGAGTATCATTACTCCAGAATCTTGGCATCCAAATTGGCCTCTTCAAGAGGCAGATGTTCAATTCCTAGGAATTAGAACTCTACCTCAAGTGAAACAAAAAACATGGGTTGAATACATAGGGCCAGAAGAACAGAGAGGAAGGCTAAGGCCATGTGTGGCTAATAGTTCAGTGAATTTATGGGGTCATGACCTGCTGTAGCAATGGAATACCAAGATTAACATTCCTGCAGTTTCTGGGAAGGATATTAGAAGGTACTACAAAACAAAGGTCACCAGCCATTCAGAATGTACAAGAACACAAAGTAGAAAACCTTTATAGGTACCAAAGGCCCTGCCTTTAAAATGGTTTAACTGAGAAACCAATAGGGGTTAAACAATGGCCTTTCACAGAAGAGAAACTGAAGGCTTTAAAACAGCTGGTATAGGAGCAACTATATTGAAGAATCAACCAGTCCTTGGAATTCTCCTGTATTTGTTGTTAAAAAGAAATCTCGAAAACGGAGAATGGTGACAGATCTAAGAGCTGTCAACAAGGTAATGCAACCTATAGGCCCTCTACAGTCTGGAATTCCTTTGTCTTCCCTATTGTCTAAAGGATGGCCTCTTATATAGTTATTGATTTAAAAGATGTTTCTTCACTATACCCTTACAAGAAAAGGACAGAAAAACTTGCTTTCACAGTGCCTACTTATCGCCTAGTATGCTCAGTATTTATATATCAACGGACCATCCTCCCACAGAGAATGCTCAATAGCCCCACCCAGTGCCAATACTTTGTAAGTCAACCATTAGAAATATGTAAACAATTTCCTAAATCTATAATTTACCATGACATGGATGACATTTTGCTACCTTATTCAAACGTGGATACTTTAGAAATATTTGTAGTAAAGAATATTTTGCCTAAATGGGGATTACAAATTGCTCCTGAAAAATTCAAAGAGGAGATTTTGTTAGTTACCTAGGTTATAAAATAGGTTTACTGAACATTTGAACAGAAAAAGGCACAAATTAGAGAGACTGATTGCTGACTCTTAATGACTTTCAAAGATTGTTAGACATTTTCCCATCTATAACCAGCTGTAGGGATAACAGCTGATCTAATAATTCATTTAAATAGTCCCAGGGAATTAACTGAAACTGAGAAAACTTAACGGTGGTTGAAGTGAAATTACAGGAGGCGCATGTGGATTGAGTGAATCCAGATCTTAATTGCATTCTAGTCATATTGCAAAGGGAAGATATTTTAGAATGGATCTTTTGACCACATAAACCAAGTAAAAAAATTCAAAACTTATGTGGAAAAGGTCTATGAATTAATAGGAAAATCGAGACTTCATCAACCAGCAGGAGTAGACCCCAGCAGACATTGATGAAATTAAAAATTATGGGAAGCAATGGACCTGGAAAATAGCTTGTGCTATTTTTTTGAGAGATTATTAGCAACTATCCCAAAGGCAATAGAATTAACCTTATAAAGAGAACAACTACTTGAATCATGACTTTGAGCTCAGTGACTCAAAAAGAGGGTTTAACATACCAGGTATCTTGTATGCAGGGATGTGAGCAGTCAGTACCCTCAGGGACTACAGCCATGAAGTGTGTTTGGAGCAGCATACTGGGATGTTCAGACTTTAGTAGTCAATGTCTCCTAAAATGCTCTAGATAGTTCTTGTCCTCCTTAAAATTTTGCTTAATAAATTGACCCATTAACAGATTCCCAGGTGAGCCAAGACAAAGAAAGACACTACAGAGCTATTCACATGGGATTCAATGGATTGTTACCAGTGATGAAGTTTGAAGAGATACAAAGAGATGCGTTCTTGATTCTGACAAATGATGCCTCAGTTTACTTTGTTATGGATAACCTTGGTCATTCATTTCACACACTCTGGAAGAGGAACTGCCTCTAACAGACTGGGTGCTTTTGAACATCGTGCAGCGAATTTTTCAGTTGCTACTTGGTGTAAAAAGGGCACACTGTGCTATATGCTATACCATCTCTGGGCAGGTGGTACTGAAAAATCAGGTGAATGTGAGCCTGGGCACATTAGTCAGCATTCCTCCATGGTGTCTGTTTTAGTTCCTGTCTTGAGCTGTCCTGGAAGAAATTGGATAGTTTTTTTTATTGTCAACTTGACACAAAAGCTGGAGTCAGAAAGAGCCTCAATTTAGAAAATGCCTCTATTAAGATTGGGCCGTAGGCAAGCCTATAGTACATTTTCTTAGTGAATGATCAGAGAAGGGCCCAGCCCATTTTGAGTGATGCCATCCCTGGGCTGATGGGTCCTGGATCCTAATTAAGAAAGCAGGCTCAGCAGGCCAGTAAGCAGCACTCCCCTCAGGGCGCCAGTTCCTGCCTTCAGGTTCCCACCCTGCTTGAGTTCCTATCCTGACTTCTTTTGATAATGGTGATGTAGAAGCATAAGCTGAATAAACCCTTTCCTTCCCATGTTTTGTGGCTATGGTGTTTTATCACAGCCCAGTAGTCCTAGATAAGACACTGGATTCTCTCAGTGACTATGTTAACTAAAAACCTTCCATCATCCTCAAGTTGGTTTTGATCGTGACAGAGAAGCAAACTAGAACAGCTTCACTGAGGGTCACTGGGCAGCTGGAGATTAGCCATGATGGCAGAGGTGAGAGACACACACCAACATCACTGCCTTCTATTCAGTCTCGTGTGGAGCCTGCTAGTGACCATACTCAGTAAGAAAGCAAACCTGTGCAGTGGCAGTGAGTAGGAGGGGAGCCTGGTGGAGTCGGGAGGAGGGTCCTATCCAATAGTGGAAGTCTTAAGAGCAGATAGATGCTTCACAGGAGCCAATGTGATCCATTCCCAAGCTGAGCCTCACACATTCCATGCTCAGCAAAGCCCATGCTGCAGAGTCACCACACACATTGGTACCTGATGTCCATAGAAGGAGAACAGTGTCTCGAGAGTCCTTTACTCTAGAGAAACTGCTGGGAGCTGGAGCCAAGTGGCTCCCAATGGCCTTCTCTCACTCTTAAGGCTCCAAGAGCGCTGGCACTCTCCTTTCACAGACCAGGCTGACCTCGCACAATCAACGAGCCTCCATGGTATGATTAAGCAGTAAAGTGTTTGCACACTATCACCAGCTCCATTCTACCCATCTTGTCTTCATGTCAAAAATGTGGAAACTCAGGAATTCCTGTCACTGGCTCCACCAGGGACAATTTCTTGGTGGAATCACTTTTTGCCCTTAAAGACCTTGTGATACAATCCTTGCATCAACATTAATCATGCCTGAGTCCCTACTTCTTCCACAGGGCCATAGGAGATTAGCTTGGCTATTAAAATGCTGGGTTGATGAATTTTATGGCAAAAAGGTGTGCAGGGATCTAAATACTTGCCCAGAGGTTAAATTGAGCTTTGGAGCACTTAGCCCTTATTAGGACATCTTTATCAAACCTTTCTCTTCAGGATTCCTGAATGTATGAGGAAGAGTACCCATTGCTGGACTCTGATGGTCTTTCCACAACTGTAGAAAGCCCACAAATTTATCTAAGGTTAGTGAGGTTTTGCAAGTTTCAGCCGAAACTCTTGCTAGGTTTTTGAAGAGGCTGTTAGGGAAGCCTACTGGACCTCTACACAACCATTGATCCTGAGGTCCCAGAGAATAGAAGGGCAATTGGTGTAGCCTTTGTTACCTAGTTGGCCCTCTAGAAGCAACCAGGGCATGTATAAGCAGGACCACTCAGACATCCTCTAGCCTGAAATCAGTGTGCATATACTGTTAAAGTGAAAAGGGGAGGACACTGGAAAAATGTCCAAACTGGCAGGTAGAACACCCAAGACAGAAGTACTCCAATTAAAAACTGAAACCACCCAATTGGATCAGGGCTTGATTCCATTAAGCCCCCACAAGCCCAGGGTTACCCTTCCATTAACCCCCACAAGCCCAGGGGGGCAAGCCAGTCAAATTCCTGTTTAGATACCAGGCTGATTTTTGTCAGTTCTTAAGAAGTGACGGAGCCGTCAAGAAGAGTTAAGAGTCTAAGATGCAAGGGGCAGGGGCGGGGGCGGGGGGGATTCCTGGTCTTACTCCTGGACAATTGATGAGGTTGCGGACCTGGGAAGGTAAACAGTCACTCATAGGTTCCTAATTATGCCGACTGCCCCTTTGTTGTAGAAATGACACACAGGCCCTTCTTCACACCTTTAAACCGTTTGATCTGCATATAAGCAAGGCCCTGGGAGAAGACCTGTGCCTGCCAATCCAAGAGACTGGACTCAGTAGCCACCGACAGGCCAACCTGCCTCCGTGCAGTAATGGCCACCACTCTCTCTGTCAAGGGAATGACAAACTGACAGTGAGGTTAAGATCCCAGCCCGATAGCTCTACAGGCAGTGAAGGCCTTTGTTCAGACCACCTCTGATGGCCCCCCAACACCCCACATCACCCAGTATCTGCCTTTACTCCTTGAGCAGCCCCGCATCCAGTGCAGAAAGACCACCACACTCTTAACCCAGCTTTGCTCCTCCCGGATGACCCTAATGAACCCCTCCGTGTCTGCCTAGCCATCCAAGGGTTTCAAGTTCTACCTCAGCTGTATCCTCCTCGAGGTTCAGCTTCAGGAGACATTCTGTACACTCATGGGAGGAGCTTTAGTAATGGGATACAGCGTGTTGGGGCAGCCGTGGCAAACCAACATACGGTCAATTTGGGCTCAGGCACTGGTCATGGAGTATCCACCTAGAGAGATAATAGTTTTGACATAGGCCCTCGGCCATGGGCAAGGAATACTAATTTATCTATAACAGATAGCCCTTAGGCCTTTGCTATTGCCCACACTTATGGAAACACCTATAAGATGAGATGCCTCATATAAGGAGGAAAAGAAAAGGCCATCACCCAAATCCTAGGACCACTAGAGGCTATCTGCCTACCAAAGAAAGTGACCAAAATATACTGTAAAGGACATCAAAAAGACCACTTTCCTGAGGCCATAGGAATCAGGTTTGCCAATCAGGAGGCCAAGGAAGCTGCCCTAGAACCAGTGGGGTCCTCTGCAAAATTCTTGTGACCATTTCCAAGTCCATTTTACTGCCTCTTCCTATGTGCAGAGGAGGGAACAGTTAGCTACGTAATTCCAGGCCACTTGGTTATTCAGGACAAGACTGGATAGTAGCATCTTCCAGATGGGCACCTGTCCTTTCCTAAATAATGGGAATTAACCCGAGTCAACAGCTCCATCTAGTAACCCCCTCAGGGAGTATAAACTACTAGAACTATTAAATTTCATGTGCCAGTATCTAGAAAAGATACTGGACACCGTCAGGTGGTGTACAAGTTGTGCCCAATCACTGGGCCACCATCCATGGTACCCATGGGAGTCAGGACTCCAGGCAAGATACCTGAATAACACTAGGTGAACTTCAGACATGAAACCAGGCCAAAATGGGTTTAAATACCTCCTTGTATTTGCAACTATGGTCTCAGATTGTGTAGAGGTTTTTTTATAACCAAATCAGGAACACAGAAACCATTACAAAATTAGTCCCAATTTGATTCCATTAATAATGGATGCAACAATGGCTTGGTTTTCTAGCCCAAAACTCTAAGTTACTGGCTAAGATTTTAGGAAGAACATGGAAATTACACTGTGCCTATACACCTGAGGTCAGAATAGAGAAAGGATAACCCAAACCCTAAAGGAAACTAACCAAATTAAGAGACACTGGTGAAGCTTGGGCAAGCCTCCTTTCCCTTTGCCTTCTTCTGGGCTCTATGTATTTCCTAGTAGAGGGGATTTTCTTTGCTTCAAATTTTTAGCAGACTTCCCCCTCTTCTACCAGCCATAAATTGCTATACAATGTATCCTTGATCTCAAGGTTATGAGAATTACCTGATCAAATTTTAACTGCTGTCTTTCTATCTCTGTAAACAATGCTTACTTCCTGCAGATGTCCACAGATGCTTTTCTGTAAGTCACAATTGTGTGTGTTTTTGTCTTTAAAAAGCACATTTGGGATTGCTGCTGCTTCTTACTACTCTACCTGGGACACCCCCGTATGGAGGGGAATAAAAGCTTCATATAATTTGATTCAGCCGTCAGTTTTTTCAGGTTTCCCAAAATGTATTTGTTATTTGCTTCTTAAAGACATTATAAATCAGAGTCACAAGCCTCTTAACCATGCCATAGTTCTTACAGACAATAGAATAAGAACCCTGATAGCTAGTGAAGTCATAGCATCCTCTCTTCGTTAAGTACAGGCAAAGCCACAATAAAGCAACCTCAGTTTAGCAGGGGATCTAGAACAAACAGGCAAGCTTCAATCTCACGAATGATGACCTGTTATGTTTCAGGCTAGCTTTAAAGACTGGTTCTTCCTGTGTTCCTATCCAACCCTGAGGTTTATCCTGATTACTCTTTTTGTCTATTTGAACTAGGGAGGACTAGGCTTAGCACTTATGCATAGATGTTCAAGTCCTGAGTTGGGAAGGAAAGGAGAAATGGTACAGTTGTAGCGAGGACCAACCCAGGTACGGGATTTTCTGATGTTAGAGTTCCGACACAGAACAGTGACATCTTTAAAGGCTATGTTTAGCATCCCAGGTTCTGGAAGGATCCATACCATCCTTCCTGCACTTCCAACATCTTCCTTTATGTATAGTTCTAGGAAGACTAAGATTTTTTTTGCACCCGGATAAGTAGGAAACCCATTAAGAAAGGAGGGCTGTGTAATGGCCTGTGTCTACAAAATAGGAGCAGGACCCAACCTAGGTCTGTGGTCTGCTGTCTCAAGGTACCTACCCCCATGTAAGGAAAGTGGTACTCCCAGGGGTCAACTAAGATGGTGCTCTCTGGCAAGGATCAGAGATCAGTTCTGGAATCCATGGAGAATTGTTTTTTATCTGAATAGCTATCACTATGGATGTGGTCATCTTTTCTGAGGCTAGGAGAGGCTGATCCCTATCATATCATCCCAAAACCTGTGTATATAGGACTGGAATGAGTTTGCCCATCAAAATTTGGGTTTTAGAATGGAAGTGGAGTATGTCAGCTTCTGATAATACACCATCCTCTGTTCATGTGTCACCATAAACACTCCCAGGTTGTCAGTGACCACTCTAGGCTAACTGGAGAGCAGCATGCAAGAAGCGTGCTCATCGAGCATCTGGGAAGCCAGATGTTACATTTTGTATAACCCAATATATATGCCTACTTCCAGATGCCACTTGAAGATACCGTTACAGACCTGGAGGCAGCTGGCAACTAAAGCAAGC
Source organism: Ellobius talpinus (assembly GCA_001685095.1). Classification (NCBI taxonomy): domain Eukaryota; kingdom Metazoa; phylum Chordata; class Mammalia; order Rodentia; family Cricetidae; genus Ellobius; species Ellobius talpinus. The sequence goes on from LOJH01060002.1 coordinate 8,789, forward strand.
GACTTAGGTGAGATGGCTTTGTGCAGCTGCCATGGTGGGCTTCTGGCTCATGAGAAATAAGGAAGTCAGGCTCCCAATGCAGGTCAAGAAGTGACAGCTATATGGGGGGGACATGTAGGACGCAGGCTGCCTGAATTCAAACACAAACAGGCACTGAGACCATTTCTAGAGTCATATTAATGAAGGCCCAGGGAGTCAGTCACCCCCCCCACACACCCGCAGTACAGTCCTATTCTAGGTTTGAGGTCAGATTGGCTCAAGCTGACATTTTTAGTTTGACTTTTGCTTTGTATACATGTGACCACACCTTCTGTGGTCTTTATTGTCCACTCTCATGCTCACTTGGATCAAGCTTCCCGCAGTGCGGGTGAAAGATGGAGTAAGGTGTTCAAGACCTGCATTCTCTAGGGCATCCCTTAACCACCTGAGTTTTATCCTTTGCCCAGCCACTCTTATTTGTACATACTGTGGAAACGTGGCATCGTGGCAGCCCGTGGATTCCTGTACCACTATTAAGAAAGGTGTTTCTGCAGCCACAGAACTACGGTGAACACCATCATCTGTGTTCCTGGGTTCTAGACTCAATCAGTAGAACAGACTGGCAGAGAGGATCTCAGTGCACAAAGTTGATAGCCATTCCATACTCACGTGGACACCAAGTGAACTTTATTAATAGACCCTGTAAAAACCCTAAATTCAGGTTCCTCAAATCCAGGATTTTCAGTTACCCAAGTTCTGACCATGTATTGGAAGAGAAAGGATGCTATTATGTGGAAAAGTCTTTGGTCCCATGAGAAGTTACATGAAGCTCTTACAGACCTCATCTAAGGTTGGCAGTTGCAACCTGCCTCATGCCAGCTGCTCCTTTTGTAGCCCACGATTCTTGCCTCCAGCTCATAGCCAGTGCTTGGCCCCATCATCATGTTTGGTTTAATTTCAGAACTATTCTCCCACTTGAGTTCAATAGAAGCTTCAGCTCATGGGTAGAATATAATGGATGGCTTCAAAGTCACAGTCCTTCAGTCTAACCCATTTGGTTTTGTTTGGTCTCAATAAGAGTCTTCAAGACCTTTAAATAGACCTGGTTTAGAACTCTAAAACCATGAGTTCTAGATAACTAAATTCAGATGAGATTCCTAACTTAGAAGCCACTGCCAACACTTTCAACTGTGGGAGTAGTGATGGGAAAGGACCAAGGGCTGTGCTATCCCTTCTGAGGTTGGGAGCATGCCAAGCCTTTTTTTTAATAAATAAAACATCTACACACCTTTAATTCAGATTAGAACCCAGAAATTTAAGTCCGTACAGATGGCCAGTGGTGTAGTTCAGAACAGACTAGCAGGCTTTAAATGTCTTTGTTTCTTAAAACAATAACAAAACCCCACCTATTTATCATTTTAAACACTCCTCAGTTTCTGGACGTTCTCTATGAGGAACTGCTTGCCTGTTCTCTAAGGTTCAGTTAGGCAACTTTCTGTAAACAGAGACCGAGTTGCTTGTAAAGAGGAATTTTATTTTGTTATAAGACATCTCTTTTCCACCCCAACTGTTCTCTAGACCCCGTGAACATTGTTCTCTGGACCATATGAACAAAATAGCATTAAGTCCAAAGGCAGGGAATGGATGTCCAGTTCCTTAGCCATTATAGGGCTCGTCTGAGGTGAATGGACAGCAGTCTAAGGTGGCAGATTTGGAGGTAGCGTTTTGTATTTTTCACAGCGTCTGTCGCTTTCAAAACTTCTCATCTTCCTATAGCTGTAGACGCATTCATGACACAGGCTTCCAGTCCTGGGGATGGGCATACAGGCTGGTAATAGAGGTACCATCCTTTGGGGACTGTCTGGAACCCAGGTGTGACTGGCGTGCATCTGCAGGCAAACCCAGCCTGCCTCATCTGCAGGGAGCTGTCTGCCATGGACGATGGACCACCCGCATCCAGTGGCTGGAGGCAGAGAGAATATGATATTCAAGGGAAGAGGCTGGCACTTCCACAGCCTTAGGCTGAGCAGCTCTCCAATCAATTCTTCCATTTCTGAAGTTATAACTTCAACTAATCCGTCCTCCTCCAACTCTTCCTCTTGAAACTTTTGAGACCTGGGTCCCAAGTAAACTTTAGCTTTCTTGCCATCCGTTAAGACGGCATTATTACAAATTATTACAGTGATGTCATTTCCCAAGAGTGATCTGGGACACATCATGAATAGGAGGCAGGATGGCTGGCATCCTTATCGCAATTTTTAAGAGTTCGCTCCAGGGGCGTGCTTTTTAGTCTGTTGCTTTGGCAGGGAAAGGCAGGGGGTGTGACAGAAGTCTCTACCCTTTTCTCCCCTAGGTCTTGGGTCCATAGATACTGTTATGGTTTTTGACTCTTTAAGAGGCAAGCCACGCCCACTCCCA
>LOJH01060003.1:0-11185 GCA_001685095.1 Ellobius talpinus
CTTGGCCTTTTGATAGGACAGAAAATTAGGTAGGCAGAGTAGACAGAACAGGATACTGGGTAGAAGGCAGTGAGGCAGATGCCATGGATCTCGGGCCCGAGACAGACGTAGGCTAGAATCTTGTCGGTAAGCCACAGTCATGTGGTGATACACAGATTTATTAGAAATGGGTTATTTAAGATGTGAGAGTTAGCAAAGAAGAGGCTAGACATAATGGGACAGGCAGTGTTTTAAATGATGTAGTTTTCTGTGTAATTATTTCAGGTAAAGCTAGCCAGGAGGTGGGATGCAGCCCGTCACCTTATCACTACATGAAAAGCATTTGCATAGCAAAAGAAATGAGTGAGGAGATATATCCCATATAAGTACACTTATCAAATAAATAAAAATAGCACATAAGTACACTTTAAAAATTTTCAACATCCTTAATCATCTGGAAAGTATAAATTAAAGCTATTTTTTGATTCCATCTCATCCCATACATGGTTCCTATAATTAAGAATACAAATGACAAGAAATTATGACAAGAAAAGAGAGGGATAGGAACTGTTTACTAGTCAGTGTTCTCTAGAGGAACAGAACTTATAGAATGGCTTACAGATTGTGGTCTATGTACTCCAACATTGGTTGTCTAGCAATGGATGGTCCAAGAATCCAGTAGTTCAGTCCATGAGGTTGGATGTCTCAGCTGCTCTTCAGTAGACTCTGGAATCCCAAAGAAGTAGCTCTAATGTCAGTGAAGGGATGAACTTGCTAGTGAGATCAGGAACAAACAGGCAAAGAGAGAGCAAGCTTCATTCTTCCATGTCCTTTATATAGGCTGCCAGCCAAAGGTGCAGTCCAGATTAAAGGTAGATTATCCCACTTCAAAAGATATGAATTGAAGGTATATCTTCCAACCTCAAATATCAGGATTAGAAGTGGGTCTTTTCCATTTCAAATGATTTAATTAAGGAAAAATGACTCACAGATATGCTCAGCCATTTGGGATTTAGTTAATTCCAGATGTAGTCAAGTTGACAACCAAGAATAGTCATCCCAAACTGTTAAAAACTGCCAATAGTAATGTAAATGAGGTCAGGCAGTACAGATAGAAGAATGCAGGCTCCTCAAAAATCTGAAAATAGAACAACCATATGATCTGCTATAATATTTCTAAGTAAATATCAAAAATAATCAAATCTTACAATGGGGATACCTACATATCCAAGTTTACTATAGCAGTGTTCACAATAGCCAGATTACAGAATCAGCCTGAGTATCTATTAATGAATGAATAAAGAAAATATGCATGAACACACACATATCACAAAATAGAGTTTTTTTCTGCCATAAAAATAATCAAATTGCAGAGGCAGAGGCAGGAGAATCATTGAAAGTTCAAGGTCAGCCTGGTTTTCAGAGTGAGTTCCAAGGAAGCCAAAACTACAGAGTGAGACTCTGTCTTGAAAAATTAATAATAATAATAATAATAATAATAATAATAGTAGTAGTAGTAGTAACAACAACAACAACAACAATAATAATAATAATAATAATAAATCATGTCATTTGTAGGAAATGGGTTGAGGTAGAGATCATTGTATTAAGAAAAGGAAAATAAGTCATATTCATAAAGACTGGTGTCATTTGTTTTCTCTCATATATGAACATTGACTTCTTCCTTCCCAATTTGTATTACCTTGATCTCCTTTTGTAACTTTAATGCTCTATATAGAACCTTAAGCAATATATTGAAGAGATATGGAGAAAGTGGACAGCCCTGTTTGTCCCTGATTTTAGTGGAGTTGCTTTGAGTTGCTCTCCATTTAGTTTGTTGTTGTCTGTTGGTTTGCTGTATATTGCCTTTATTATGTTTAGGTATGTTCTTTGTATCTCTGTTCTCTCCAGAACCTTTATCATGAAGGTGTGTTGGACTTTGTCAAAGGCTTTTTAAAAAGGAGACTATCAGAATAGACAAAAATGAGAAGGGGGGAGAAGAAGATGAGAGAAACTGATAGAAAGGCTGAATTTCATCAGCATATGTCACAAACATATATAGAAATATTATCATGAATGTCATTGTACTACATAATTAAAATGTGTCATTAGAAATAAAATTTGAATTCTAGAGATGAAGCTCATTGGTAAAACAAGTGCTTGGTACAAGGCCCCAGATCTATATTGCAGCACCACTAAAAAGAATATGTATAATGAAATAGGTTCACCTTGCCTGCAAAGTAGTGAAACAGTTATTAGTACTAAAACATAAAAATATTCTCTACACACACACACAAACACACACACACAGGTTCAAAGAAGTGATGGGAACTGAGGAAGTTTAAGAGGCCTCCATAATTTCTATCTGGGAAGGTTGACTAAGTCCCTGTTCAAAGACAGTCCATGCAGAACCGGAGTAGTCCCATATTTTCAAATGTGTGGGTGTCAAAACAAAGTTCCAAGGAAAACAATAGAACAATGGCCAATTCAAAGTAAAGAGAAGTGGCCCTAAAGATAGAAAGCTTGTGAACTACCTGAAAAACTCCAAACAATTTTCATAAACATGCTTGATAAAAATAAACAATGATTGAACAAGTTGAAATATGCAACAAAGACATAGGATCAGGAATACAAAACAGGACCAAACTGAAAATGCTGCTAAATGAATTCAACAGCATCCCTAGTCAAGCAAAAGGCAGTGAGCATGATAGAAAGGAGCAAAACTACTGGACTACACAAGATTGAATCAGTCTAAAAGAGAAACAGAGCCAGGCAGTGGTGGCTCACACCTTTTATTCCAGCACTAGGGCTGTGGAGATGGGAAGGGATATGGCTGGATGGAGAGAGGACTAGAAGGCAGGAGAAGAAAGGATTCATGACTCAGTCTGAGCTTTCTTAGAGATGGCATTCAGCCTGAGGACTTGTGGAAGCAGAATACCACATTTTGTCTGAGGATTTCATAGCAGTAAGAACAAGTTGGCTGTTTGAAATGGTGAAACATTTCAGCTTTCACCTCCTAATATCTGACTCCAGGTTTTTATTATTAAGACCAACTAGAAATTGCAAAAGAAGGAGACGAGAATGAGGGAAAAGAGGGGAAAATACTTGGGACCAGCCAGCCAGGCAGCTGCCAGTCACCTAGATGGAGTAAGGCACACAGAAAGAGAAGGTAAAAAACCCAGAGGCAAAACAGAGATAAAGAGAAACAGATTAAGGTATAAGAGCTAGGAAAAACAAATACACACACAAAAAAAAACCAAGCTGGTCTCACCGGCCCCACCTGCACCTGGAGAGACAGATGAGTGCCTGATATTCTAGCTGGAGAGCCCTGCTCTCTAGGCCCTAGACCCTGCCCCTCCCCTGCCCACAGCACCACAGAAACAGGCAACAGCACCCTCTCCTGCCAACCATCCCCTGTTGCACAAACAAACCCCAGATTCATGTACCCCACCTGCACATGGAGGGACGGCTACCACAGAGCCACAGGCCCCAGTTGCACCCAGGAGAAGAGACCCCAACTGCACCTGGAGGAACAGTGACCACCAGAGCTACAAACCCCACCTGAACAGATTGCAGGAAGAGATAGAGGAGTAGACAACAGTGTAAGAAAACATTCAACAACATAAAGGGCAGTATGGTAGCACCTGAAACTAGTGTTTCTGCAACAGCAAGATCTGAATATCCCAGTGCAGATGATGAAGAAGAAAATAACCTAAAAAACAACTTTATGAAGATGATACAAGCCCTTAAAGAGGAAATGAAAAATTCTCTTAAACAAGTGGAGGAAAAGACAGACAAAAAATGGAAGAAATCAGCAAATCCTTTCAAGAAAGCCAAGAAAACCAAGGAAAAGCTATCAAAAAGTGATGGAAGCAGTCAAAGACTTGAAAATCAAGTAGAGGCAATAAAGAAAACACAAACCGAGGAAATTCTGGAAATGGAAAATCTTGGTAAACGAATAGAGATTACAGATACAAGCTTAACCAACAGAATGCTAGAGATGTAAGAGATAATCTCAGGCATTGAACATATAGTAGAGAAAATAGATTCATCGGTCAAAGAAAATATTAAATCTGACATTTTTAATTCAAATCAAATTCTTAATACAAAACATCATGACACCATGAAAAGACCAAACCTAAGAATAGTAGGAATAGAACAAGGAGAGGAATACCAGGTGGATCAAAGGAATTGAATTGAAGGCCTTGATATAAATCCAGCACTTATGAACACCTGATTTTTGACAGATGCCAAAATTATACAATGACAAAAGAAAACATCTTAAACAAATGATGCTGGCATAACTGGATGTCAGTGAAAATACATCCATATCTATCCTCATGCACAAAACTCAAATCCAGATGGATCAAAGAATTCTACATAAATCCACAAATCCAACACTGAACCTAATAGAAGAGAAAGTGTGAAGTAGCCTTGAATGCATTGGCACAGGAGACCACTTTATAAATATAACCCCAGTAGCACAGACACTGAGAGCAATGATAAATAAATGGGACCTCCTGAAATGGAGACGCTTCTGGAAGGCAAAGTATATGGTAAATAAGACAAAATGGTAGTCTGCAGTTTGGGAAAATATCTATACCAATCCCACATCTGACAAAGAGCTGATCTCGGATATATATAAAGAACTCAAGAAACTAGAAATCAAAATACCAAATAATTCAATTAAAAAATGGAGCACAGATTTAAGCAGAGAATTCTCAACAAAAGAAACTCAAATGGCTGAAAGACATTTAAGGAATTGCTCAACATCTTTAGTCATCAAGGAAATGCAAATCAAAACAACCCTGAGATACTGTCAGAATGACTACGATCAAAGACACTGATGACAGCTTCTGCTGGAGAGGATATAGCTTAAGGGGAACACTCTTCCATTGGTGGTGGGAGTGCAAACTTGTACATCCATTTTGGAAATCAGAATGGTGGGTTCTCAGAAAATTGAGATTCAATCTACCTCAAGACCCATCAATACCACTCTTGGGCATATACCCAAAGGATGCACTATCATACCTCAAGAACATTTGCCCAGCTATGTTCATAGCAGCATTATTTGTACTAGCCAGAAACTGGAAACAACCTAGATGCCCCTTAACCAAAGTATGGATAAAGAAATTGTGGTGCATCTACACAATGGAGTATTGCTCAGCAGTAAAAAAACTAAAACATCTTGAAGTTTGCAGGCAAATGGATAGAAATAGAAAAAAAACATTTTGAGTGAGGTTACCCAGGTCCATAAAGACAAACATGCTATGTATTCACTCATAAGTGTATATTAGATGTAAAGTAAAGGATATCCAAGCTACAATCCACAATCCCAGAGAACCTAGGTAAAAAAGGGGATACCCTAAGGAGGGCACACATGGAGGGTTCCAGAAAGGGAAATAGTTAAGATCTCCTGGGTAAACCAAGAAGAAGGTAGAAAGGAGGTTTGGGGGATGGGAACATGAGTGATCAAGAAGGACCATGTTGGGGGAGAGATGGAGGGAGAGAGCAATTAAAGAGATATCTTGATAGAGGGAGTCATTATGAGGTTAGGTAGAAAACCAGTATTAGAGATATTTTCAGGAATCCAGAAGGATGACCCCAGTTAAGACTCCTAACAATAGTAGAGAGGGTGTTTGAAAGGGCCTTCCCCTGTAATCAGATTAGTGACTACCCTAATTGTCATCATAGAACCTAAGTCCAGTAACTGATGGAAGCAGATGCAGTAACCCACAGCCAAGCACTGTGCTGAGCTCCTAGAGAGGAGGAATCATATGAGCAAAGTGGTCAAGATCATGATGGAAAATCACACAGACAGCTGACCCAAACTAGCGGGAGCTCACAGACAATGAACTGATAGCTGGGGAACCTGCATGGTACCAAACTAGACCCTTTGAATGTGGGTGACAATTATGTGGCTTGATCTGTTGGGGGGCCCTGACAGTCACAATAGGTATTCCAGGTGCATAAACTGGTTTTATGGAGCCTATTCCCTATGGTGGGATGCCTTGTTCAGTCTTGATATGGGGGGAGGGTGGAAGGCCTTGGTCCTGTCTCAAGTTGTTATGTCAGACAGACCTTGTTGACTCCCCAAGGAAGGCCTTACCCTCTCTGAGGAGTGGATGGTAGATGAGAAAGGGGGTAGAGGGTAGGAGAAGGGGAGGGAGAGGGAACTGGGGTTGGTATGTAAAATGAAAATTAAATTATTTAGTAAAAAATATGAAAAAAGATAGCTCCAGGACAGACTACAGAGCTATAGAGAAACCCTGGCTCGAAAAACAATCAAACAAATAAACAAACGAAAAAAATGATAAAAATGAAAAAAGAAAGCCTGGTACACACGTGATTAGGCAGAAAAAATCCCCAACAGTAAAAATGTTCAAAGGCAAAATTAGTTAACTGTAAGAAGGGGTGTAAAAACTAAAATATGAATCCTTTAATAAGAATGGCAAACTAAGTCAGGTGTGGTAGTGCATGACTTTAATTCCAGCACTTGGGAGGCAGAAGCAGGCACATTTCTGTGGGTCTGAGGCCAGTCTGGTCTACATAGAGGTGTTCCAGATGAGCCAGGACACATAGTGAGGCACTGTCTAAATCAACTAAACCATCAAAGGCACAAATGTAAAGACAGCAAAACTATGACTGAATGCATAGTAGAGAGGGAAAAGTGGCAACATGGGACAGTAAATAATAAAAGAAAGAAACATGCTGCTAACAATGAAAATAAGACAACTGTATGAAGATGAATAGGTAAAAATTTTAAATGCTATAAAGTAAAAATCCTGCTGAGAGAATAGTAAAAAGAAAAGGGGTTGCACAATGAGGAGGAAGAGAAATGAAAAAAGATTTGCTGCACCAGCTTTCTTCTCAGTCCTCAAAACCTGGAGACTGCCAGCTATCCATATGGAGGGATCAGTTGAACTTGTGGACTCTTGTTTAGCCTGCAGTTTATCCTGGTGTTGAGCCTCTATTGGACAAGTGCCCCCTTGTTTGCCAGAGCGTTTTTTTCTTAAGGGGTTGCCCTTTGTTTTGTACCAGGGACCTCTACCTGGCCACACTTTGCTTTGCAGTCTGTAAGTTTGTCATATTTTCCTACCCTCTGGAGACTTCCAAGTTAAACTCTCTGGAGTCATTAGTCAGTGTTCTCTGTATTATATTATCTCCACTGCTGATCAGTCTGCCAGAGGAGTTATTGGCTCTTCAAATCCATACCTACATTTGAAGCTTAGATGGCTGTGAGCTTGGCCTGCTTGTAGGACCTTATGTCTCTTTTCACATGTTGTCTTTGCTTGCCCTGTAAAAGGACAGGACTTCTGCTTCCCCCCTCTTGCTAGAGAGCCACACAGCTGGACCTGTGTTCAGCTTTGATTCTTTCTGGTGTGGCACTTGTCTTTTACTCTGGGCTTTTCTGTTGTTACATTATGGGCTTTGGAAATTCCTGAAGTTTGTTTCTTTTCTCTCTTCAAAATAGAGTTCTCCATCTTATGCTGACTCTTCTTAATTGCATCCCATGGAGGTAGCTTCTACTTTGACAACACCTGGAAGTCCCTTGATTTCTACCACGTACCTATGGGTTCATGAGGATTTCCTTTGACTTTCAGACAAACGTGGAAGAGATTCAAGCCTGGTTTATAGATGGTTATGCTGGACCCTTGAGTCCAATTACCGAGGAGGAGTCACCCCAAGAATACACTCTCACACCTCAGTTGACGTAATAGCAAAAGGATTTTAATTCTGCCATGGCAGGGTCACTTAACATTCAATGCCAAGGACCCTGAATGCTGTTACAAGCCATTTTTAAAGCAAAAAGCCATAGAGACAATGGGGGGGGAACTCGGGGGTTGTTTTCCAACTATTAGCATTGGCTTATTAAGTGGGGCTTCTAATAACAAGTGATCTGAGCCAGGACTGGAGAGCGGTTGCCAGATGGGGGTCATTCTGACCCCTTTCCAGGGACAGAGTCAAAACATCTGTGGACATCTGTGGGTTATCTTATCCCAATTCTAAAAATGGAGCTCTATTTGGAGAACATCCACAAGGACATAGGGAGATGGAAAGTTCCCAACATTTCAGTACGTGCATGTATATAGTTGTTAGATTCCCAGGGGTGGAGGGAAGCACTAAGGCACCAAGACTGTGGGCTCAGTAATGGCCTCAGAATTGTCTTAAAGTTCTACAGTTATACATGTTCCGTAGAGCAGTGGGTAGATGAAGAACTGTGGCTCTTTTCTGAGATGCCCCAAAGGAACAGTGAAGAAGGGAATTTCCCAGTGAGCAGAGCTTTTAGTGATTGTTCACTTCGTTTAGGTAGGAGACATAGCTACATGTTAGATTATGTTTGGACTCAGGCTACAGCTCCTGGCTTGGATAGCTAGTGGGGAACTTAGAAAGGACATTGATTGGAAAATTTGTAACAACAACATCTGGAGAAGAAACGTTTCCCGTTTTTAAACATTATTTTTACTAATATTTTCCAAATTCCACACATTGTATTTTGAATATATTCAGCTCTCCAATTCCTTTCACAACTACCCTCTCCAACATCCTAAGCTTTTCCACCCAATGTTGAAATTTATCCTTCATTTTATTTCCTCATTGCGTCGAGCTTGGGTTGCCCAGTTAGTGATGAGAGTGGGGCCTGCCCTAGAGTGTGGTTGACCTACAAGGAGTTGCTTCATTTAAAAGAACTAAGCTTGCTTCTCCCGCAGCTATCAAATGCCAATAGCTTCTCAGATAGTAATGGGATTTCATGCCCTCCTTCCTTCCTCTATGTTGGGGTTTTGACTGACAGGTTTTGTGTATGCTGTCACAATCAGTGTGAATTCATATGTGCAATTGCCTGGTTGTGTCTGGAAAACACAATTTCTTTGATGTTACTGACCACCTCTGGCTCTTATGTCTATCTACCTCTCCTCTGAAAGCCCCTTAGCTTTGAGGGGAGGGCTATAATATAGATGTCCCACTTACGGCCGAGCAGTATGAAGTCTCTTCTCTCCATGCTGACCAGTTACACATTTCTGTGTTAAGTGTAGATGGACTTCTCTTAATGAAAATAATTTTGGTTTCTGTGAATGTTTATCAAAATAAAATCCATCAAAGGGGTATTTTTTATATAATATAGTGGAAAAGACGGCCCAGTCTGTGAATTCCAGAAAGTGTCTTTCCCTAGTCACTTCTATCATTACCCATATGGGCTTATAAACAAAATGTCCATGGTGCCAAGTTATTCATGGACTCAGCAATGTGAACTTTGAGTTACTAAGACTAACCTGGATTTTGCCACTGTTGGATACCATTCCAGAAGATTAATCTGTATTTTAAATAAAAGGACCCATCATAAGATTAAAGGACCAGGACCAAGTTTTTGAACACAAACATCTCTACAATTGTCTTTGGATCACTAGTTTTGAAATCAAATACAGAAACATTTTGGGGTTGGGAAGGAGATAAGACTGTGAGAAGTTAGACATATCTTTACAGAAAATATGTACTTGAGGATTTAACTTGGGATATTTCTAGGAAGAGGAACAGGATATAATTCATTTGAAAGTAGAAGGTGTATAAAAGCAGGCTGCTTGGATACTGACTGATTTTTCCAGTACCCCTATTTCCCTCCTTCCTTCTTTCCCTAACATGACTGTGAAGACTGAAAAACCTATGCCTTGTTCTTTCTTTAATTATTTTCATGCTTGTGGGAATTCTGGGGATGAAATAAAATAATCAATTATAATCAGTAAACCAACGTTGATTCCCCTTTTATGACGCTTCACTTTTTAGAGATCAAAAAGAGGAATTGGAAATCATCCTTTAGCACCTTAAATGAGCTCTGGTCAACATAAGCAACTCAAGTTTTATAATAGCTTCCTGGCTAGAGCAGTTCCTGAGTCAGTGTGCTTTGTCCCCAAATGGAAGAACCAATTTAAAAGTCTTATTCACTAAATCTTGTGAGGTAAAATTAAGGATTATTAATGACTCTTCTCATTCTTTGGACACCGGAGAAATCTACTTTTACAGGAATACTAAATGACTCAATATTTGCCCACGTCAGGGCCAGTGCCAAGAAGTCAGGAAGACCTTAGACACAGAGAAAGCTTAATTAGTAACTTCAAAAGAATCACAAGTAGGGCCTGGAAAAAGTCAAGTGCCAAAGAGTTCTTTCTTTTTCAATAGCAAGAGAGGGTGCCAAGCATTATTTGGAAAAAAAAAGATGTAGAAAGGAAAGGCAAAACAGGAAATGTATGTGATTTGAACATGGAAGTGTTTTGATAAAACTGAATGAGCGTGGGTTTACAGGTGTGACAATGTGGGATAGACTGAAAGCAAGCAACTGTTCCTTTAAAACAATTTCCCACTTAAATTTAGATACTGAGAATTGGTAAAGCTGTTCGATTATGGCTTTGACTTTGTTGTCCCTGAACTCAGTCATTTAAAGTAAGTGTCCACTCTCCCCTTTTTACAAGAAGGAGGGAGCTAAGCGACACTTTTAAAATGTTCTATAAAATATCTTTTTTAGATTGATGAGGTTCTATTCTGATGATGAGTTTTTTGGAAATTTGGTGCAATTGGAATTCTTTTTCTGACAATACTGGATAATTAAACTATTACATAACTGGCCCATAAATTTCTCAGTCACCACTAGTAAGCCTGTTTCTCATTTTTAATGAACTATGCCCCTAGTCTGTTTCCCTCTTGAAGTCCATAATTACAGCTCCTTTCTCTTTCAATAGCTTCCCTTGTTCATTTGAACTTGATTTCCTCTGAAGACAGATTTAATAGAAGATGCTAGATTTTATTTCAAATTAGTTTCTGAATTCGCTTTTCTACTGCCACATTCTCAGAAACTGACATTACAGTTAATTATTGGGAAATGCTAGAGGATTAAGGTGGATACACAGAGAGCATCTTCTGAACTCAGTTTCAAACATATTAGTATGTATTAAATATTATGGTTGAATATGGTAATTTTACCTTAATAAACAACAGTAACTTTTCCCAAATACAAAATAGAAATTTTATTACGTGGTGAATGCTGATCTGAAGGCCCTGCCCCACACCCCCATACTAGACCAGGAAGTTTAATCATAGTGAATGCCATCAGGAAGATTTTCAAAGGTAAACTCAAGCAGTATTCTCTTTTCCTTTCATCAGAATATTTTTTACAAAAACTAAATATAGGGGCTGGAGAGATGGCTCAGAGGTTAAG
>LOJH01060006.1:8239-19424 GCA_001685095.1 Ellobius talpinus
TATCTATCTATCTATCACCTATCTATTGATTATCTATCTATCTATCTATCTATCATCTATCATCTATCTATCTACTATCTCTTGCTTTCAATTAATGGGTCAGAGAACAGAACAAATAGTTTAAAAAGAATACATATAAATATTCAAGAAATATATTTTAGGAAGCATTCCTAGTCATCAGAAAAATACAAATTAGAAGCACTTTGGGATTCTAGATCAACCCAATCAGAGTAACCAACATCAAGAAAGGAAATGACAACAAGTACTTTCAAGGATGTAGGGAAAGAGAAAGATTTATGAACTCCTGGTCAAAGAACAAACGAGGGCAGTCACTATGAAAATCTGTGGAGGTTTCTACAAAACTAAAGATAGAACTATCATGTGTCTCAGATACCTCACTCTTGGACATATTACCCAATGACGGCACGTCCTACCCCACAGACAGATGCTTCCATGTCCATGGGCTCCATTACTGTTTTCACAGCAGGAAGTAAACAGAGTCATTGGTGATGCCCATCACCAGATAAGTAGATAATAAAAATGTGGTATATAATAATGGAGCGTTCCTCATCCATTAAAACCGTGGAAGTATGAAATTCACAAGAAAATGGATATAATTTGAGGCACTAGTGAGGGTGACCCAGCTCAGGAAGACAAATACCACATTTTCTCCCATATGCAGATCCCAGATTCAGTGTTAAATATGTGTATCTATGTAGTAATAAATATGGGGCGGAAATCTAGAAAAACTAGGAAAGGGCCCATCAGATGAAAACTAGAAGTTTAAAAGTAGAAGTTTGTCGAAGAGAAAAAAGCATGTGAGATACTCAGGTTTAGTAAGGAATACTGGAGACAAAAGGCACGGTAGAGAAAGAGAAGGGTGGGGAGGCAGAGGGGAGGAAAGGAGGAAATAAAATGTAGTGTGTATCAAAATACCATATGGAAACCTGTTACTTTGTAAGCTAATTAATATAACAATGAACAAATGAATGACTAAACATACAGCTAAAAGTAACTCAGTAGAAGGCTTCGCTGATATCACGGGTCAAGTGTAAGACAGTTCAGGGATAGACGGCAAGAGAGATGAATTAGAATGTTCATTGACAGAGATCTGAACAGAATATGTAAGCTCTATGGACACCATTAAAAGAACAACTCATAAAGTATGGAGAGAAAATGAGAAGGACTCCAAGCTAAGTCTGTAGGACTTGTGAAATGGTTCAACAGATAAAACTCTTGGAAATAACCTGAGTTTGTTCCCTAGGACACGTGGTGGAAGGAAAGGACATACTCTTCCAAGTTGTCCTCAGATTATTGCGTATATTCAGTAAGTTAATAAATGTGACAAAAATTAAAAGATCAGTTATTGTGAACAAGTTGGTACCATTCTACACACACAGATAGGGTTCAACATGGACAAGTCAACAAATGTAATATGCCCCAAATGAACTCAAAGACAGAAATCACACGATCATCTTCATAGATGAACAAAAGACTTTTTGGCAAGGTGCAACTATCCATTAATACTGAATGTCTTAAAAAATGAAAATTGGGAATAAAAATCTTATATATAAGAATAAAAGGTGTATACTAATAGTAAACATGCTAAGAAAATCTGATAAATAATCTTATTCATAATTGCCTCCCCAAAATGCCTCAGAATAAAGCTAACCAAGTAAGTGAAAGACACCTACATTGAAAACTTAAAAACCCAGAATAACGAACTTGAAAGGTATGCTAGAAGACAGAGAGCCTTCCCGTGCTTACCGACTAGAAGCATCAGCATTGTGAACATAGCCATACTATCTGTCCTGGTTTGCTTTTTGTTGCTGGAATGAACACTGACCAAAACCAATTTGGGGAAGAAATGGTTTATTTGGCCTACAGGGTACAGTTCATCTTTGAGGGAAGCCATGGCAGGAATTCAAGGCAGGAACCTGGAGTCATGCTTCTACTGACTTGCTTTCAGGATCCCTGTCAGGCAACTTTCATATCCAGCACAGGGCTGTCTGCTCAGGGGTAATATTTTCCACAGTAGGCTTGGTCCTCCTCCATCAACAATCCAGAAAACAGCCCACAAACATTCCCACCAGGCAATCTTTTTAACATCATCTCTTTCTTGATTCTTTGGGAATTACAATTCATACACTCCAATTTCACTCACTTCCCAGTCCCCCCATATCAGCCCTACACCCCCATATCTGCCCTACATCTCCGCAGCATTCCCCACAAAGAAAAATTTTAAAAAATTAAATCTCAAACCAAAGCTAACAAACAAATCAAACAAACAAACACCAAAATTCTTCCTCTTCTTTTTTCCCACCTCTCCCCAACACTTCTTTATTTGTCCTGGTGACACTGGAGCTGCAGGGTGTCACACAGTATGCCCTTTTGTTCAATCAGCTTTTCTGTGCAAATGTTCACTACAATGAATTATTGGTCTGGTTCAAGGCCTCAGGCATCTGGTCCACCATCATCACTGAATCTCCTTTGAATCTCCTCTCAGACATCCTGGGGCCACCCCAGGTCGTGGATATCCTGCGGGTATCATTCCATGGGACCAGTCCCATTACACACTCCAGCAGGTCATAGATGGGGTAGATGTTGGGGGGGGGAACAACCCAAGGCTCAATTGTGGGCCTGGGTGGTATCTAAACTGGTCAATCTGGGCCACTGGGGCCACACCCCTCAGGCAAGGGGCAGAGCCAGCTCTGCTATGTCCATATCATAAAGGCCAGTTCTCCCACGCCTACTGTGAAGGGTGGGGTCATCTCTCCCGATTGCTGGGGATGGGGTGGGATGTTCGGGAAGGCAACTCACCATTGAGGGTCTGGGTCCGCAAAGGACGGACTGGATCAGCATGGCCCTTTGATTTCACAATGCATGGGACCTATGGTCCCCTGTGAAAGTAACACCAGCCACAGATATCAACATAGACCCCAGCTGCTGGGCCATGGAACCAGACACGACCCTCAGCAGCAGCTTGGGCCCAGAAGACATCCTAGCTCCAGGTGGCAGCACAGCCCACTCAGATCTATATGGCCCCAACTGCCGTGTGACCCTTGAACACCACAATGGTCTCAGGAGGCTGACCAGATACTGGGCATCCACAGGGCCCTCAGTAGCAACAGGAGCCATGGACATCAACTCATATCCTGTCGGCTGTAGGGTGGCGAATCCGGACATGGTCCTCAACAACAGCCTGGGCCCAGATGACACCATGACCTTTGGTGTCAGCACAAGCTGCTCATATCCACATGACTCTCAGACTCCAACAAGGCCACAGGTTGCTGCCCAGACTCCAGGCTTTCATGTGGCCTTTGCTCACCAGCCAATCTTATTCAGGCATTTTTTTCTATTGAGACTTTCTCTT
Organism: Ellobius talpinus; assembly: GCA_001685095.1. Taxonomy (NCBI): domain Eukaryota; kingdom Metazoa; phylum Chordata; class Mammalia; order Rodentia; family Cricetidae; genus Ellobius; species Ellobius talpinus. Next base: position 11,613 of record LOJH01060006.1, read on the forward strand.
CATGGGTGTGCCAATTTGACAACCAAGATTAGCCATTGCACTATCAAAACCAATCTACAGATCCCATATAATCTCCATTATTTTTCAGAGAAATTAATTTAGTCTTAAATTTTATATCCATTTGCCTAAGACAATGGAGAGCTAAAACAATTGTCTGTCTTCAGTAATTGATGATAAGGTGCTGGATATCCACACGTAGAAGAATGGAATGTTATACACATTGCTCACTGGGTTTAAAACCATCTCCAAATCAATTCCCAACCTTAATGGAAGGTCTGAAACTCTAAAATTGACAGAGAGTAAAAGAGAGAAAAACGCTTATCAGAGGCAAGCACATTCTGGGTAGGACTCCATTTGCCTAGTGCCACCATTTGACATATGGGATTCATAAAATTGAAAACCTTCTGCATAGCAAAGGAAACAATTAATCAAGTGAAGAAAAAAGTTACAGAAGCAGAGAAAGCATTTGCTGCCTAGATATGTGACAGATGCTTACTATTTGGAATATACCAAGAACTCCACAAACTAAAAGAGGTATCAAACAACCCATTAAATAAATAGGCGAATGAAAATAACAGACATTTCTTAAAATACAAGAAACAAATGACCTGTAAACACATGAAAAGGTGTATCACTAGTCGTGAGACATGCAAATAAATGCTACATCTATATTCCCTCTCACCCTGGTCAGGAGGGCACCCATCAAGAAAACAAGCAACAACAAATAGTGGCTAGAGTATAGACCAATAAAAGCTCTCATACATCGTTGGTGGAAATGTGAACCATCAAAGCCACTATAGTAATCAATGTAGAGACTCCTCAAAAACCTAAACACCACTTACCAGGTTGCCAGGTGTGTGTCCCTTTGTGCATTCCTTACTTCCGCAGCTCAACATACCACAGAGAAATCTGCAGTGTTTACTGTAGCATTATTCATAACACTAGGTTAAGAAATCAGTCTAGGTGCCCAAGAACAGAGGAGTGGGTGGAAAAAATGCAGTTCATACATAAAATATACTTTTAACTGGAAAGGATCAAGTTATACAATGTATACAATTAAATGAATTAAGTCAATCTTAGACTCTTTCATTTGTGAGTCCTAAACCTAGAGATTCATAAACTCATCTTTACAGATGTTATGAAAGGAGAAACAAAGCTTTCCAGGAAGCAAAGAGGATTGATTATAGAGGCGAGGGTGTGGGGGGTTGCAGAGTTTGTGGAAGATAAGTTCAACGTACAGTGTGCTTGAACCAAAGCTTTCGACCTCTGTAGCTTGCACTCCTCTCTCTCCCTTGGCACATGGTACTTAGCTATCAGGAACATCTATTACTGGGCTTGTATTTGCTGTGCATGTCCATGGTAATTTGTTCTGTGCTGTGTGTGCATGTATCATGTGGATAGAATTTCTTGGGGTGACTTAAATTGAGCAAAGTTGTAGAACGATTGGTGTGTGGGTGTATTAACTTGATAAATCATTTAGGGTTTTGGTGGATGACCGTACTCAGTGGGAGAAGACAAGGTTTCATTATTCAGCACTGAAAACAAAGCTTATGATATTAATATTCATATAGAACCAATTCAAGACCTCTAGGATGAAGCAAGGTGCACAGGGTCCTCTGAACCAAGGAGAAGTTGATTAAATTGTTCAATGAACTTATTCAATTATGGGATTGTTTTGCTTTTAATTCCCTTTGGACTTATTTTGATATAACTCCCTTCTGCTTCCTATGAACTGTGTATTTCATACTGATAGGAGATACACTGATTAGGAAGAAATTAGGAAACACATTACTAAATAGAGACACACTTAACCAATATAAATCTTTCTGTTGCATTCCTTTAAATTAAGCTTGAAACATCATCACCTCGCCAGTGTTGCTTGGTTATCCTTTTAATGGGCAAGCGAGAAGAAAAGAAAAGAAATGGAAAGGAAAGGAAAGAAAAGAAAAAAGGACTAGCTCTGCCTGGGAATAGTAAATTAATATGTAATTTGCTTAACAGAGCATGCTTATTGCTTCATCCCCAAAATGCCATGCTCAACTTAATGTAAGAATTCATTTTGTATAAGAGCTAAAAGGAAAATCAGAGGCAGGAAAATGTGTTTCTTACAATTTGTAATTATGAAGCAGAGATAGAGGAAGGGCTTTTCTCCAGTGAGAAGCAGTTGCGGGTGCAGCTGGAGCATGGCCCTGGGTGCTGTAATGCACGCTGCAGCTATGTTGACTCAGAGCAGCAATGTCTGCTATGAGAGGAAGGGTCTGGCTTTGCCAGGTGAACTCCTCATCGTTTGTGGTGTCTGGAGAGCCAATGAGGACAGCCTCAGGGTCACGTGTTTCCTCTGCCGGTAAAGAGGCTTCTGAATATTTGGGTCAAGAGCTATCAATGTTACCAGGTCTGTTGATAGCAGATGTGCTTCTAAAATAAATTGTGCTTTAAAGTGGTAATAATCTTTCACCATCTTTCGTCCTACGTTCTTCTCATCAACAACAATTCTTGAGATAAAAATTGTAGCATAATTCAGAAATATTTTGAGAAAATGTATGTTTTGTCTTGCTGCTGAATTAACGTTTGTTATGAGGGAACATCATTAAGTGCTTAAAATGCAAATCAAAGATAGTCTATTCCTTTCCTTTTAAAGAAAAATTACACATTTGTTTTTAGATGTGAATCAGAGCTTGCACACATGTGCAAAGCAGTAAGGTGAGTAAAGCACACCAAATATTTATATGGAAAATGCTTAGAAAGTTGGTAGCCAATATGTGCTTTTTCTAGATCTCACACATTTCCTAATATGCAGCACTTGCCCATGGGAATTCATATATTTATCTCTGAAAATGTTTTCTTGAAACATTCAAAATTATCACATTGGCTCTTATATCAGAGATACAGTAAGATAGACTGACTATGATCTTTCCAGATTGTGTTCATTCATTCATTTATGCCCCGGCAATGCTTAAGATTGCCTGGGTAGCCCATTTATGGCGGGTCTCCAGTTGTTCCTATCCTGGGCAGTCCTAGATGCTTGTGTTATTGTCGTACCCCTGGTTCCAGTCTTCCTTCATGCTGTCTATCCAGCGTTTCGGGGCCTTCTTCACCTTATCCTGTGCATTCCTCCAAGCAGTGCTGTCTTCAGGTATCTGCCATCATTCTTTGTCATAACACAGCCAAAGTATCTCAAGTGCCGTTGCCATATCCTGTAGTTTACATCCTTATGTAGATGGAGATGTTTCTTAATGTCATTGTCGCATGGCCTATCTCTTCATGTGACACCTAGAATCCTCCTGAGACATGCTATCTCAAACACATTCAGCCGCTGTTCTGAGGAGCATTTCATTGTCCAGGTTTCAGAATTGTAAAGAAGGCAGCTCAGGACAAGTGTCTCATGTAATTGTAATTTTGTTGTTGTCGTTATGTCTCTCGCTGACCAAACCTTCCCTAGTGCCTGGAATGCAGCCTTCGCTATCCCTATCTGCCTCTTGAAGTCTGAAATAGTTTCCTCCTTTGAACTGAGGTTTCCTCACAGATAGACAAAGTTGACTGTTTGCTTGAGGTTCTGATTCTTTATTACAATGCTAAAATCCTTGTGCNTCATTGTCCAGGTTTCAGAATTGTAAAGAAGGCAGCTCAGGACAAGTGTCTCATGTAATTGTAATTTTGTTGTTGTCGTTATGTCTCTCGCTGACCAAACCTTCCCTAGTGCCTGGAATGCAGCCTTCGCTATCCCTATCTGCCTCTTGAAGTCTGAAATAGTTTCCTCCTTTGAACTGAGGTTTCCTCACAGATAGACAAAGTTGACTGTTTGCTTGAGGTTCTGATTCTTTATTACAATGCTAAAATCCTTGTGCCCCCTTCCCATGTGCTTGTTGTATCTCAGTCTTCCGGATGTTTAGTTTCAAGCCAAGGTTTTCACTGACTTCCACCACTGTATTTACCATGGCCTGCAGCTCATTTGAACTTTCAGCAAGTAGTGCTGTATCGTCAGTGAAACGCAAGTTATTGATTGGCACACCACCTATCTGCACACCTATCTCCTCATCCTCCAGGGCTATGGCTATTATTAATTCCAGGAATATATTAAAGAGTAGATGGTGGTATTATATTAAAATTCCAAATTGTGCATATCACCAAGATTTTCATCCTAGGCAAAATAGTAGTAAATCCATCAATTTTTTTCTAAAAGAAAATTATGGCACATCAATTTAAAAAATGACAGTAATTAAAAGAAAGGGAAAATTAGATAAATCCAAGAATGGAGGGGAATTAGGCTTAATATACTGATTCTATAGTAAGGTTTCTGGACCTGTAGAAGACTGATTTTGTAGCTAAGAGAAAGTGACCCAAGAAACAGCAGAAAACTTACGTCAAGAAATACACCTGTTAAGAAACCTTAAGATTGTTGTTGATGACTTGCACCCCCAACTCAAAATAAATCATTTTATTGGAAGACCTATAATTTTAAGGGTTTTATCATTCTATGATATTTAACAGTTCCACAGCACAAGCAAATATACCTTAATTTTGCAGGTGCAAGATAACTCAGACTTGAAACCGAGCACATACAGTCAAGACACAAAAGATAACATAAAATACTTCAACATCAGAGCCAGCTGTATACAGAAGGAAAAAAGCCTCACAGGCTAATATAGGCTTTACTGGATAACAGAAACACAATTAAAAGAGGAAAAATTTCCCTAATAAATCCCTTCAGTAGATCAAAGTAAAAATAAAAATCGAGTTGTCAATCAAATTAATAGATACCGAATAAGTACATGCAGAAATTCAGTATCCATTCTAAATTAAAAAGAATCCTGATAGATTGAATTTTATATTTCATTATGGCCTTGAAATCTAATAAAATGACCTTACTGTATTAGAGAATCGTTTTTCAAGCTGAGTCATAGTAGTTTCACCATCATTTCCTCCAGGTTCAAGGTGGAAAATGTTCTTCCATCACAGTATGTTAACTCAAAAAGTATCTTTGGATTTCTCTTGATGTACAGAGACACCCTGATTATGGCAACTCTTAGAAAGGAACACATTTAACTGGAGTGGCATGCTTACAGTTTCAGAGGTTCAGTCCATTATTAGCACGCCGGGAGCCTGGTGGTGTGCCCACTGACGTGGTGCTGGAGTAGTAGCTGAGAGTCCTACATTTTGCAGGCAAGAGGAAGTCAACTGTCCCACTGAGCAGTATCCTAAGCATAGGGAAACTCGAAGCCCACCCCAACAGTGCCACACTTCTTCCAACCGTGCCATACCCACTCCAACAAAGCCATACCTCCCTCCCTATAGTGCCACTCCCTAGATGAGATTATGGGGGCCAATTACATTCAAACTCTCACATGATGGTCATGCGCAGCATGAAGATAAACTTCCAGAAAGAGCTACAAGTGGTCAAGATCAGACAGGGCTATGGGGGGACAGGTGCTTTTCTGTTTGTTCTCATTCTAGAAGGGTTTCCGTTAAGAACAAAACTGCAATGAACACGCCTGTAATATTGGTCATTTCCTGTTCGATCACAAGGCCTGCACAAGACAGGGACAAAGAAATGAGATGGAATATGAGAAAAATAAATGAAACAAATTTACATTTTGTGTCTTTTAAATGTAATCTTTTAATTTTTTGCCTATACTTTAATGGTCAATTAGGATGATCTACGAAAGTAAACACAACAAAACACAAAGTTATTATATTTGCAGACATAAATTTGCTTAATTACAAAATGCAAACATAAGGAATCGGTACTTTGATATGCATCAGTAATAATTATACTGACAGCTTAAAAGCCGTAATCTTATCTCAGTGTGCTCAGCTGCTGCTGCTGTGAACAACCCAGAGTGGACTCTAAACATGCCCTTACTCCTTTCACTCAAAGGTGACCCGCTGAAGACTTCACTTCCCAGTCCCACAAAAGGACACCACCATCAAGCCGTCCACATGCTGACATGTATGCTACATGTCTCCTTCGGATGGTTTAGACAGCGGCAGATTGCAGAGTCATGGACGAAGCCATTGAAATGTCAAGGTTTCCACACAGACAGCTAGAATCATACAAGCCTCCCTTCTGAGTTTTGTGTTAAGGCTTCACTCTTAGAAATCATTCAGAGGTCCTGTGTTGATCATGATTGGCTTAGTTAGGGTTTCTATTGCTAGGAAGAGACAACATGACCATAGCAACTCTCAGAGAGGAATACATTTCATTGGGGCTGACTTACGTTCAGAGGTTTAATCCATTGTTGTCATGGCAGGGAGCAGGATGGTGTGCAGGCAGACATGGTACAGGAAGAGAGTGACACTGAGCCTGGTTTGAACTTCTGAAACCTCAAAGCCCCGCCACTCCCTGTAACACCCTTCTTCCAATAAGGCCACACTCACTCCAGCAAGGCCACACTTCCCAATAATGCACCTATGGGAGCCATTTTTATTCAAGCCACCACAATGATGAAATCTAATAATTTTAAAAATACACTATATTTTTGTGGTCTCTGCCTTTACTGCTAAGGGTCACATTGTAGTGAGATGGAGAGGGTGTGTGTTGCATAACCTTTTTTGTCTTAGGTCTTGAATTTCCAGCTATTTGAGTAGGAATGCTTATCATATCAGCACGGATTAAACTTGGTGATAAGGTCCATGAAGTATAAACAATGTAAGTAATGGATTTCCTTTTGACACATAAGAGCAGAGTGCAGGTGAAATTTCTGAGGGCTGATATGATAACTGAACAGTGATATCAAGAATCCCAGAATTCCCACCCCTCTGTGCTCAGGGTGATGGTTTTATTTCTAGTATGTATTTCAGGCATAAAAGAAGGAGGAAAGAGATGAGTTAGAGAAAGCTGGAGGGGTGTCACTGGGGACTCATTCCTTTTAGGGTTGTTCCCAACATGCATTTCACAGGTTTAGATATTCAACTCCATTGTTTATAAATAGAACCCCTCAGTGCTAGAGAGGTGACTTAGCTGCTAAGGACATTGGCTGTCCAGAGGACCCAAGTTCAACTTCTAGCACCTACGCAGTGGCTCACATCCATCTGTAACTCCAGTTCCAGGGGATCAAACACCCTTTTCTGGGCTCTGAAGTCATTGAATGTAGCAAGTGGTGCACAAAAGCACAAACAGACAGAACACGGATACACATAACAATAAAATAAAAACAATGCTGGGTGGTGGTGGCTCACACCTTTAATCCCAATACTCGGGAGGCAGAGGCAGGCAGAGCTCTGTGAGTTCGAGGCCAGCCTGGTCTACAATAGCTAGTTCCAGGACAGGCCCCAAAACTAGAGAAACCCTGTCTCAAAAAAACATAAATAAATAAATAAATAAATGGAAACATTTAATTAGACGCACACCCAATCACTATTGCGTCTTTACCTTACTCTTTTTGTCTTAGCAGAAGGTAAACTGAAAACCCAAGCCACAGTACCGTCCTTTCTGTGTTCAATAGTGGAGATATATTTTAAAGCTCAAGATGGGTACAAATAGGAAGGTGGCAAATACACATATTTTCCTTTCTGATACATTAAATCTAAGCAGCTTAGGATAGCAAACATCTAAGAAGACACAGAGGACTACATTGGATGTAAAATTGTAAAGCTACTTAGAAAGGTCAGGTTAAAAATTCAAGGGAAGAACAGCCAGTGCTCTTAACCTCTGAGCCATCATTCCAACTCAATTTTTATGCTGGAGAGGATGTGAGGGTAAAGGGAACACTCCTCCATTTCTGGTGGGAGTGCAAACTGGTACAGTCACTGTAGTGTTAGGGGAGCGGGCCTGCTTTCGTCCCACCGGGCTCCCGCATGGCTAGCTTATACCCC
>LOJH01060015.1:0-11184 GCA_001685095.1 Ellobius talpinus
AAATTCAGTCTTGTAGATGGAAATTTCTGTTCCACCTGGTCCCGCAGCTGTTCAGCTCCAAGTAAACACACGGAGGCTTATATTTATTATAAACTGTTTCACCTATTGCTCAGACTTATTACTAACTAGCTCTTACAACTTAAATTAACCCCATTATTCTTATCTATGGTTAGCCACATGGCTTGGTGTCTTGTCTTAGTAAGCCATTCTCATCTTGCTTCCTCTACATCTGGCCTGCAACTATGTCTTTGTCTTTTCACAGAATTCTCCTAGTCTGGTCACCCTGCCTATATTTCCTGCCTGACTACTAACTAATCAGCATTTATTAATCCAATACAAGTGACAAATCTTTACAGTGTACAAGAGCATTGCCTTATAGTGTTAGTATAGAGCTTTGGCTGTGCTTTCTAGCCTCCAGGAATAAATAAATACCCCTGAGAGATTTTGAGAATGCATCATTTCTTACTGTTTTTCATTTCCTTAGGATTTTTTCTTTAAGATTGATTTGTGTGTGAGTGCGCGCGCGCGTGTGCGCGCACACATGCTCCTAGCTAAAAGAAGATCATCGGAACCCTTGAACCTGGAGTGACAGGTAGCTGTGAGCTGCCTGATATAGCTGATATAGGTGCTCGAATTGAACTCTGGCCCTCTGAAATAGTAACAAAATCTCTTAACTGCTGAGACATCTTTCTAGACCCCTTGGTTTTATTGTTGTGTTTGTTTTTAAGCACTTATAGAACAGACTTTATTGAGTTTGCTTTTTTATTTCCAATTTATTTACTTTTTGACAGTTTTATATATGATAACCCATTCTCGTTACATTCGTCTCTCTCCCCTCTTTTATCCTTTCCCCGACCTCAGCAGCTCTCCCTCCCACCAAATTCCCATCCCTCTTTTGTGTCTTTTTGTTTTGTTTTTGCTTTTGTTCCACTGGGTTTGACAAGGGTCACTCAAATGGGCTTTTGAATATGACACCGTCCTTTGAAGCATGATTAGCCAGTTGCTATCATTGAAATAATGATTTCCTCTCTTCCAGCATCCTTTGACTGCTCTTAGTTCCCTGGGGCAGGGTGGGACAGGCCTCATGAACCCTGCCATCATCTATTACTGGTTTAGTCTTGTATGGACTGTATGCAGGCAACTGCAGCTGCTGTGAGTACATGCGTGTCACAGCCGTACTATGCTCATAAGATAACATTTCATAGCCCTCCTAACTATGGTCCACCTCTTACATCCTTTTCACCCCTGGCTCAGTGTTCCCTGTGCAATTATATGACTGCCTTGTTTAATGCTGAGCACTCCGTCATTTGTTCTCAGCATTTTGACTAGTGAATAGTGCCTTATATGACTGCCTTGTTAATGCTGATCACTCTGTCATTTGTTCTCAGCATTTTGACTAGTGAATAGTGCCTTAACTGCTGTTAGCTACAAAGAGAAACCTTTTTGGATGAAGGCTGAAGACAGCACTAGCATATGACTATGAGCATAAATATTTAAGAGTTAGTTTGATAACATGTCCACTTAATAAGAGAAGTCATGGGCTCATCCCCAGTGCCTATGAACTTTCCAGCCATAGGCCTTTGACTAGGTCCACAGCTCTCTCTTATAGAGCAAGCCTCAGATACAGTATAAAATAAGTTGGTTACCCTGATAACAGTTGTGTCACTACCAAGCTAATAAGCACATCTTGCCTGACAAGTTAGTAATGTAGCATGTAAAGACTTGCACTTGGGAGGGCCATTACTGACTTTTCTCCCACAGTTGCTTGCAGAGCAACTTTTAGCACTGTGAGGCTTAGACAGCAGGGAGGACACTTCTGCCTCAGTTCTGGTAGGGCTGCTTGGTTTCCACAACCAAAGTGTGTGGTGTCTTCAGCAAAAGGGTCTTAGCATCCTACTCTGGTGGGTATAATCTGTACAATTTGAAGGCCTCTCCCACCTGGCATTGGGATTTTCTTAGGATAACCAAGGCTTCTGGGATCATCACATTCTTCCTGTACATAGTACCTCATCAAGGTGGACGCTCCTTTGATATGGTAGAAATTCTTTTTTCCCTTTCCTTTCTTTTATTTTCTTCTTTTTTTTTTCCTCCCCTTGATTTTTCGAGACAGGATTTCTCTCTGTATCAGCTCTGGCTGTCCTGGAACTCACTCTGTAGAGCAGGGTGACCTCAAACTCACAGAGATCCACCTGCCTCTGCCTTCCAAGTGCTGGGATTAAAGGTGTGTGCCATCACTGCCCAGCTCAAAATTCTTTCTTATGAATCTGATAAATTTGCAGCCCTGTTAGTGACTTTGCTATATATTCTCCATGTGTATATCTGTATTTGCCAGAAAAGCTTTTTTATATTATATACATGCCTTCACTTCTCTTTTATTTTCAAGATCCTTTAAAGCATGAATTATTTTTATCCATTATTAGATTTAGCATAATGCTTTGCTTATGATATATGAGCTTTTTATTCAATAAACTAATGGTTATATTCTTTCTTTTGTATGTGTATGTGTTATGTGTGTATAAATCCCTGGGCCTCTTGAATGCTAGGCAACTGTTCTACTATACAGTTACATTCTCCTTTCATTTTTTTATTATTTTTACAATAAAAAATAGGCCCTAAAAATTGAACCCAGGGCTTTGTCTTAAGCTAGCACTGAACCATAGAGCTGTGTACTCTTAGCCCCTATTTCAACTTAATACACACTTGTGTTGGATCATATATCAGAAAGTTTTAAGCTACTGGGACTGGGGGTGTATTTCAGTAATAGAATGCTTGCCTGAGTATGCAGGCCCTGAGTTAACTCTTCAACAAGCAAGTTTACAAGCAGTCAAATGGGGGGGTAGGTCAATGAACAAAATGTTATTGTAAATTTGTCTTGTAGTTCTTTGTTTATAATGGTGCTGATTATAATCTACTTTTATGATTGAAACAAATATTTAATCTGTAGGACATAGATTTAAAGTGTTTAATTATAATTCTGTCCTTACTGTTAACTTTCATGCCCAGCTGTGTTACTAAGAGGACCAATAGCTGCAGATGGGTGTGAGTATCAGAAGGAATTGGCTAGTTGTGTATATCTGCAAATTTCCGCCTTCCTTCAGAAGTCATTTGTAGATTTTGCTTGCTTGCTTCTTCCATAATATAACAAAAGATATTCTCTGTGAATAAATGCCAAGATCAACATAAGTATGATACTTTGGGTGATACTCTTTAGAAGTTCATAGCTATTAGTCAGAATAGTTCTACCTGTGCAGAGTGCTGTGTTGTTACCTAGAAGCCTCTCTTGTATTCAACTCCTTTAACTAATTTTGCCATGCCAATCATGCATAGTTGTTATTTGTCTAAGAATAGAGGAAATACTGACAGAGCAATGATATAGTTGCTGTTTTAGTTCGTGATAGAAGATCTAATCCAATTATTGGGGAAAAAATAATTCCTTTTACTTTTTACTTTTTTTTGGTGAGGAGCAGGGTGACGAAGAAGCTTGCCCTGATAAAATTGCTGTTCCAGAAGGTTGAGAACTGGTTAAAAAATAAACCCTGAAAAGTTGTATTTAACTTTAACCAATATTCTATAGCGAACTTGTGCCTGTTAAGGAATAATTGATGGCTCTTTTCTTTTTCATTTCTTCTTCTCCTTCTCCTCCTGCTCCCCCACCCCTTTTTCCTTTTAAAACTACTGAGTTTCTTTTTCCAGCCTTCCCTACACTTACCTCTGTTTGGAAAGACACTCTCCTGCTTCTTTTCCAGTCTGGCATCTAGGATTTGCTCCTCTGTTTACATTTCATTGTGTGTGGTCCTCTGCTGCTTCAGCTTCAGGCTCGCTCAGCCCTAGCCCCTGCCCACTCTGTCATTTCACTGTACTCTATCAGAAAAATCAGACAAAAAGAATTTATGAATCCATTAGCAAAGTTGGTTCCTTATAACTGTAAATTGTTAAGTTCTTTTTCAACAAAGGGCCTATCTCATCTGAAACTTTCATATGTTGTTGTGCTAGTTTCACTTAGTTTTTAGCATTAATACATATTTTGTGAGAAAGGACTTGATTTTCAGTGCTTTAAGGTTACTTAAAAATAAAACGAGTTTTAACTCTCCAGCACAAGTGATATTTTGTGTGAATTCCAGCTGCAGCTCAGTGAGACCTGTGACTGATGGTTGTGCTATCAGTGTGTCCTTCAAGCTGTCAGCTGTGTTTGCTCACCCTTTCTTCTGTGTGGGGCAGGCGCTGTTAGAGGAAGCAGAGTTCACAACCACAAAGTTGTAGGTAGTCTCATTGTTTTCTTCTGTAAACTGTCTTGTGTGCCTGGTTATGTATGATTCAGTGTGCTAAAAAACACTGAAGTCCCTTAGTGGGCTTCACTCTCTGGGTAGAAAATACCTACTCTGTTCCTCTGCTGTCCACAGGCATTCTGCTCTCTCTTTAGGTCTTGGTGACAGCCTGTCTAATTTTTAAAAAGCGTATGTATGCTTATATTCCTTACCTCCAAACTTGTTATTAGCATGTTTATTCAGAGTTCTGGATTCACGGTGTCATTTTTCTGCATGCCTGTCATCTACTTGATCCTGTCCAGTTCTCATTGCTGTCACCTCTCCTTCAGTCTTATATCTTTAGGCTATAATTTCCGTATAATATATCAGTTGTAAGTTTATGAAACTTTATAAACCTATATACCAGTGCAAGCAACCCAGTAGCACCACAGTCAGTGATAAGAGCATTGCTGTCATTCCGGAAAGTTCCCTATGTCCACTTACACTCAGCACCCTGCTCCTTACCCCAGGTAGGCCCCAGCAACAAGGCAGCAAACTAATACTGTTCTGGAAGTCAGATTTGCCTTTTCTAGAATTTCTTTAAATAAAATGATAGGGTATACACTCCTTTGAGTTAATTTTCTTTTGTTTTTAATTTTATCATAGTATTTTATATATTCTTGATCCCTGTTATTCTGATATCCTGTGGAATTGCACAAATTACTTATTCATCCACTAGCTAAAGGAAATTGGGCTGTTTTCAGTTTGTACTCACACACAAATGGATGTTTGTTCCCATTTGTCTTAGGCAAATGCTTTAGCGCTCAGTTACTAGGCTACATGGAAGCTGTGTTTTAACTTTATGGAAATCACCAAACTTTTCTGAAATGCTTGTATTCATTTTCTCATTATTTATGTTCTCATTATTGACATATGAAAGGTCTAGTTATATGCCTTTGTCAACCTTGATCTTATCAATTGTTTTTATTTTAAGTCCTCTAATACATGTGTAGTGATTTACCATTGCTGTTTTTGCCACCATGAAATGTAATGGTGTTTAGCATTTTTTTCTTATTGTATTAATCTCACTGGGAGACTCATTTTACTAGTCTAGTTAGGCGTTTTTTAAACATAGAAGTTAAGTTTCTAATAGCTTGGGAGCCTAAAATCTAGAAGAAAGGATATACAGGTTTGACTATTCATAATGTTTGGTTTGCAGAAAAAAAACAGTTGCGTTTTGTTCCTTGCATGGATACATTCCCAGTATCGTTTCCTTTTCGTATAAGGACACTAATACTGTAGGTTACAGATTCCACCATTATGACTTCATTTCAGTTCAGCTACCTTAAATGTAATCATACTTGGAATTATGATAGCAGTACAGAATTGCAGAGGAGCAAAATAGGTCAGTGACCCTGTTTGGCTGTCTCTTTTGTAGTTGACTTTTGTTTTGTTTTGTGTATCTTTTGCCTGTTTTTGGAATGTACTAAGAAGTTGTTATTCATGCAAAAATTTGGCTCAGTGACCTAGCTTCTACTTAGCATGCATAAATGTTTAGATTTAATCCTAGCCTCATCCTCTTTCTAAAGATATAAAAATAGGATTTCATATCTGTTTGAGATAGGGTTATCATATTGTCCATGTATTCTTTGAACTCCTGCACCCAAGCAATTCTCTTCCTCTTCTGAGCAGCTACTACTATACACATCTGTGCTACCATAGCTGTCTCTGGATTTTGTTTTTCTAGTACTGGTAACTTAACATGCATATGCCAGTATAGGGCTTTGAGAGAGATCTATGGCCCTGGAACTTTTTATCCAGGCACAAGTCCCTTGGCAGATATATGTGCTGCAAATACTTTTTACCATTTAATTGTTCTTTAAAAATTAATATATATACACACACACATATTATTAATGTATATGAGTGTTCTGGCTATATATATGTCTGTACACCACATGCATGCTTGGTGCCCACAGATGCCAGCAGAAAGAATTGGATCTCCTAAAACTTATACAGACAGTTGTGTGCTACAATGTGGGTTCTGAAATTGAACCTGAGTCCTCTTGAGGAATAGCTAGTGCTCTTGACCACAAGCCATGACTCCAGGTCCGAATTTTAATGTTTATGGTTTGTTTTTGTTTTTTAAGATTTATTTATTTATTATGTATACAGTATTCTGCACGCATGTATACCTACACACCGGAAGAGGCTAGCAGATCTCATTATAGATCATTTGTGAGCCACCATATGGTTGCTGGGAATTGAGCTCAGGATCTTTGGAAGAGCAGCCACTGCTCTTAACCTCTGAACCATCTATCTAGCCCCTGGTTTATGTTTTTATTTTAATTTTTAAAGTTAGCATACAAAATAATGGGTCTCATAACAGTATTTTCATATGTAGAGTCAATGCATTTTGTTTTAATTCATTCCTGTTGCCTAACTGTTCTCCCTCTACTCCTAAGCCTGTCCTCTGGTGTTGTAGGAGGCTGCCTATTCGTTTCCTGGCTGCCTAGACCCCCTAAGTAATCACACAGAAACAATATTATTTAAATCGCCACTTGGCCAATCATTTAAGCGTATTGCTAGCTCTTAAATCTAGTATTAACCCATTTCTACTATTTTATATTTTACCATGAGGCTCGTGGCCTACCAGCAAGGTTTCAGCTAACAGCTCATGTCTGTCTCTTGTGGCGGCTCCATGGCTTCTCTCTGACTGCGCCTTCTTTCTCCCAGCATTCAGTTTAGTTTTCCCTGCCTTGCTCTGTTCCCCTATAGCTCTGCTATAAGCCCAAAGCAGTTTCTTTATTTACCAATGGTATTCACAGCATACAGAGGTGAATCCCACATAATTCTGGTTGTTTTGCTTTCTTCATATTATCCACTTCCGTTTCATGTCAGATGTAGTCATTGCTCTTTCTCTTCTTCCTCCTGTAGATTATTTCTCCCACCTCATGATCCCTTTTCTAGTTTCACCAAACACACACACACACACACACCTACCTATTTGATTTTACATCTAGAGTTGTAAGAGTTGTCGTGTGATAAATGCCTTTCTAAATCTAGCTTGTAACTTCTAATTCTATCTTCCTGAAAATGTTATATTTCATTTTTCTTTATGCCGGAATAAAATTTCCACTGTGTCTATGAACCACATTTTATCTATTCATGATTTGACAAACATCTAAGCTAGTCCCATTTTCCAGCTATTGTGAGTAGTGAAACAATACACATGAATGTACAAGTATCTCTAAGGTATTTTAACTTAGTCTTCTGGGTATATACCCAGCAGCTAGAGGTCTGGGTCATATTAGTTGTGTTTTCAGGTTTTTTTGAGATTCCTCCAGGCTGATTTCCATAGTGGCTGTACTATATTTTACATTACCACCATCAGAATGGGAAGGTTCATCTTTCCCCACATCCTTGCCGGTATTTGTTTTCTTGATGACAGCCATTTTGACTAGAATAAGATAATCTCAAATAAGTTTTAATTCATTGACCTAATGTCTAAGGATGCTTAAAACTGTTTTCAAGTATTTATTGACCACTTTTATTTGTTCTGTTGAGAACTGTCTGTTGAGTGCATCAGCCCATTTCTTGATTGGATTTATTATTTGATTTTTCACTTTTGCACTTCTTTAAAGATTCTAGATTTGAAGCTGTCTGATATGTAGTTGGCAAAATTTGTTTTTCCTCATTATGCAGGCTGTCTCTTCACTCTGATGATTTCTTATTTGTTTGTTTTGATTTGTCTGTGTTTATTGTTTTCAATAAAACAATTGTAGGAGGCTTGTAGACCAGATTTGACTTTTATGCCTTCATTTGCCAACCTCTCCTCTCTTCCCCTCCCCTACTTTCTCTATCTCACTTTCTAGCCCAGCTTGGCCTAGAACTTAATTTTGTAGCCGAGACTTACAACAAGTTAGTTGCTTCCTAAATGTTGGGATGATGGGTGTGAACTGGCTCTTGACTTTGAATCTATGTAAGGATTGTGGAGCCAAACAAGCAATGTGGATTTTTTCTCTGTAACTCGCTGACAGTGATGATTTATACAAGTATTTGCACTGGCAGGCTATTAAGGAAATGTGTGCATGTGTGATTCATATTCAGAGTGCAAGGGATGCCCATCAGAGTGCAAGGAATGCCCATGAAACCATGCTAAAATTCAGTAGATTGTCGCTTTTATGTGGTAATGCAGCTAGTCTTTCTTGAGTCTTTCTTGAGTCTTTCTTGAGTCACTGTCCCAAGCTCTGAGGAGCCTTCCTTCTATAAAAGTAATTACAAATACTTCAATTAAAATTCCTTCATTTTTATTGAAGGAAAGGAAAGAAAGGGAACAAAAAATTAATAAAGAAATGGAAGAAAAAGCAGCAAAGAAACTGGAGAAAGAACATTTGCAAGAAAAAGCAAAAGCAAAATACCAAGAATGGTTGAAGAAAAAGAATGCTGAAGAATGTGAGAAAAAGAAAAAAGAGAAGGTATTTTTAATTAAAGTGACTAGTCAGAATGCATGCTTTGGTATTTAAATGTGTACTTTAGAAACAAAAGCATAATTAGTTAACACTGTTTTAGTATAAAATACACAAACTAGCCTTACTTCTGTTATTTTATGTTTAAGCTTCAAAAATGAATATGCATTTGTGGTATTCCTTGAAAATTATTAATAAGCCTATGGATATTTATCAGCCAGGTTCAAAATTTTTATTACTGCTTTTAACCATTTTTGACAGTTTTTTAGTAGACATTTTACTGCCTGTAAGTTCCTCTAAGACAGACTTGCATTGTTTTGTTTTATGGATTTGATATCTTATTGTTGTTCACTGGTAGACACTTTAATGCCTTCCTTGATCATGTTTACTTTTGCTCTTTGATTATAGAAGCATAGTTCAGTTTTATGGCCAGTGTGTCATTGGGGCAGAAAGCAACTGAGGGGAAGACAAACAAACAGTTAAGACTTGGCTGGAATATTTAGTTACAGAATACCCCAGGGAATTCTTTGGTCTTGTCATTTTAAGGAAAAAGAAAAGCAACGGCAAGCAGAATTACAAGAGAAAAAGGAAATAGCAGAAAAGAAGTTTAAGGAATGGTTGAAAAATGCAAAAAATAAACCTCGTCCAGCTGCAGAGAGCTATGGTTATGCCAGTGGGAAGCTTACAGGTTAGTTTTTATGTTGTGTGGATTGCATAAGTATGGTTGCAGAAGGAAATATAAATGTTTTTTCTTCGATAGAAATGTGTACAAGTATTTTCTAGAATATTGTATCTGTGTGTTGCTAAAGAAGTGCTGTAAATTTATTATTCTCTGCATTTCGTATATAAATATATTTCTTAAAAGCAACAGTTGCGAAACTGCATATTTACACTTTATTTTACATTTTGTTTGTTTATGTTTCTTTGAAACAATCTTCCTTTGTTGCCCAGACTGGCCTCAAACTCCAGTCTTCCTATCTCACCTTCCTGAGTCCTGGGCTCACAGGTATTCACATATACATACCCTGTTCCCATTTGGTCTTCTTCCCTCCTTGCTCCTGTTTCCTTCTTTCTTCTGTGTTACAAGTGTTCCATTGTTTTGTCTTTCTCCCACCCCTTGAGATGTAGTCCTTCCCTCTCGTGATCACCTCTCAGGATGTGTAGACAGCATGCACATCTACAGAGTTCTAAATCTAGGCTTCACATTTAAGGATTTACAGATGCTTATGCCTTCCCTAGTCTAGCTTGTTTCACTTAATATGACTTCCAGTTTTATCCATTTTCCTCAAAGGGTCATGATTTCATTTTTCTTTCTGCTGGAATAAAATTTCCGTTATACATATGAACCACATTTTCTTTATCCATTCATCTTTTGATGGGCATCTAAGCTGATTCCATTTCCTAGCTATTGTGATTCATGCAACAATAAACATGGATGTACAGGTATCTCTATGGTATGCTGACTTTAAATCCTTTCGGTGTATACTCCAGAGCTGGATCATATGGAAGTTCTATTTCTCTCTCTGTCTCCTTCTCTCTATCTTTCTCTCCCTGTCTCTGTCTCTGTCTGTCTCTCTCTGTCTCTCTCTGTCTCTGTCTCTCTCTTTTCTTTTAGAAGCCTCCAATCTGCTTTCTGAAGTGACTGTATCAGTTTACATTGCCACCCTCAGAGGGCTCCTCTTTCCCCACTCCCTTGCCAGCATTTGTTTTCTTGATGACAGCCATTCTGACTAGGTTAAGATAGATCTCAAAGTGATCTTAATTGCTTCTAAACTAAGGATGCTGAGAACTTAAAAACTATATATTTTTGAGACAAAGTTTCATTGTGAGCCTAGAACTCACAGAGATGACCCACCTCTGCCTCCCAAGTGCTGTAATTAAGATGTATACTAGCAAGCCTGGCTGGCAGCTCTGTCAGATCCCTGTGGCTATTTATACTTAGAGAATGCCCTTTTCATTTCATCAGCCCGTTTATTGATGGGATGTTTTGTTCTTTGGGTGTTTCATTTTATAATTCTTTTTCGATTAAGATTGTGTATTTTCCATGTAAAACTGTGTTGTTGGCAAAGGCTTCCCCACTCCGCTTATTGTTTCTTCACTCTGGTAATTGTTTCCTGTGCTGTGCTGTGCTAATGTGTCTTAATTTTGTGTCATCCCAATTGTTGATTCTTGGGATTATTTTGTAGTGATAAGGAACGGCAGGCTGCATTCCCACCCGGATCCCAGCTAGCTTACCCCGAAATAATAACACGGAAACTATTCATTTAAACACTGCCTGGCCCATTGTCTCCAGCCCCTTATTGGCTAACTCTCACATATTGATTCAACCCATTTCTAATAATTTGTATGTCACCACGAGCTCATGGCTTACCGGGAAAGATTCACCATGTCTGACCTGGCAACTTCATGGTGGGCAGCTCTCTGACCCTGCTTTCTTCCTCCCAGAATTCAGTTCTGTATTCTCCGCCCAT
>LOJH01060016.1:0-11184 GCA_001685095.1 Ellobius talpinus
GTTTCTTTATTAATCAATGAAAGTAAGACATAGACAGAAGACCCACCTACATCACAGGGCCTCTCACTGGGATCCAGGGACCATTTCATGAAGATGTGAAAGTGAAGCCTGAATTGTGTTGAAGACAACAAGAAGTTGGTGATGAGAAAGCCATGGAAGATCTGTCAAGAATAGCTGTAGACAAGTTTGTGGACCTAGCCCAAGAGAGAGGAGTGTATTGCACTCAGCAAAGCTGGAAGGGAACTCCCATCTAAGCCCTTTGACATTGGACACAGACTTAAAGAATTTAGAGTTTTACCTGCTGGGTTTTGGTCTTGTTTTGGTCCAATATTTCCTCATTATGCCACTGTTCCTTCCTTTTAGAATGGTAATATACATTCTGGGCCATTGTACATTGGAAGTATATAATTTAATTTCTTATTTTATAGGGGCTTATAATGAAAAGACTGGCTTAAATATCAGAAGAGACATTTAACTTAAAACAGTCTTGAGACTAAAAGACTATAGATTCTTTTGAAGTTGAACTTATGCATATTGTGTTATGATATGGCCAGAAGCCTATTGGGCTGGGAAGAGGAATATGGTGGTTTAAATAAAAATGGCCACCATAGACTCATATATTTGAATGTGTAGGAATTTTGAAAGCAACTGGGGTTGGTGAAGCTGTTTTGGAAGTATATCAGTGGGGTTGGACTTTAAGTTTTCAAAAGCCCTTGTCATTTTCAGTTAACCCTTTCTCTACATTTTATTTGTAGGTAAATAGGAGCTACTGATTTATCAGCATGTCTACCTGCTTGCTGCCATGTTCTCTACCATAATGGACTCACCCCCTGAAACTATAAGATTCAATAAACTCTGCTGTAAGTTGCCATGGTAACGGTATTGCCGTAGCAATAAAAAGTAACTAAGACAATATCTGTTATCGCATGCTTTTCAAAGTTTTAGAGTTTCTCTTGAGGGACTTGATGTTATTATGGTATTTCGGTCTTGGAAGTGTATTGGTCCTTTTGCAGTTTTGATCTCCCATATGTCAGAGCTATACCACTTCTTGACACATCCTCAAAGGACTCAACATTCTATTTAACAGATACTGCCCAGCCATGTTCATTGCTTCCCTATTCACAATAATCATGAAAGGGATATATTTATATCACAATGGCTTAGGAGATGCTGTGAAAGAAGGGGTAAAAAGATCCTAAGAGGCAGAATACCAGAACATCTTCTGTGAAACAGTCTCCCTTAGAAATGACTGCATACATGAGAATGATGGCATTGAATCAATAGGTAGTAACCCCATAAAAATAAAAACTCAATAACCCTTTTTATGTTCAACCAATATCCAATTAAAAACAGGTCAGAAGATTATCTTTTCTTTAAAGGAGAAAAATAAGGTTACATATTATAAATCACCTGTATATGGAGGACTTGAAGGAAAATTCCATTAAAAAACATTGTATTTTAGACAGAAACAATTCATTTTGAAAAAGTTCTTGCATTAGGAAATCCTAGGCTTGCTTATATATGAATGTTAGCTGTTAAGTCAAAGATAAGCAAGCTACAATCCATATGAACACAGAGGTCATTTACAGAGGGGGAGGGATGGATTTCCCTAGGAAGGAGAAATAGGATATATAGTTATAGGTGGATGTGGGTAGAATAGGAACAAGAGGCTCAAACAGGGAAGGGGAAGAAAGGGGGACAATGGAGGGAATATGGAGATGGATATCTAAAGTAAGGACCATTTGAGGGATCCTATGGAAACCTAATACAGTAGAATATTCTTAGATCATAAAGATGTAACAAGGCAATCTAAGTGCAATTTTCTAATAACCAGAGGTCGGAGCTCCAGCTGGATATCTCTCACTACTAAATGAAAATTTCAGTTCCAGGAATGGTTACATCTAATTAAGTTGTTGGCCCTAGGGCCCCATGGGAACCCCTAAATAACCGGGTGATAGCCAAGGCTATTGGTTGCTTCCCACAAACTAACAGT
Source organism: Ellobius talpinus (assembly GCA_001685095.1). Classification (NCBI taxonomy): domain Eukaryota; kingdom Metazoa; phylum Chordata; class Mammalia; order Rodentia; family Cricetidae; genus Ellobius; species Ellobius talpinus. Next base: position 1,994 of record LOJH01060016.1, read on the forward strand.
CAAGCCCTGTTGCTGAAGACAACACCTGTTCATCTCGGTGAATATAGAGAAGTCAAGCTGGTGCCTATTTTGAGCCTTCACCCCTACTGACTAGTGTTCATGGTACTGGAAGATACTCTTCATGCTACCAAATGAGAAAGGTGAAAACAAACTAAGTTTCAAACCCTTCAAGATACACTGGTGTAATAGTGGTACCAAGCTTGTGAGAGCAACCAGCAAATGTCTGATTTGAGTTGAGGCCCATTACCTGAGATGGAACCCATACCCAATGCTGCTTGGGTGTCCAGTACCTGAGACTAGACAGGTAAGAAACTTAGGGAAAAGCCAAATACTTACCATTTTGCACAAACCCATGGGGCTAATCAATCACAGACTGAAAACTATAAAGCTTTGTGTCAAAATAACTGTCTCTGTGTATGTTGACTTTTCATATAATGAAACACTGACAAGAACACAGTGTGTCTATCCATGAGAGTGCAAAAGTCTACGAAAGCATACCTCCAGGTCAGGACTCTCTCAAGGAAAGTGGGAAACAATGAGTCAAATGAATGCATACTGCAAATATAAAAACAGAAATTCAAGATAAAATTTGAAATAAATCTTGCAACAGGACTAGTAGCCAGAACTACTTTTGAAACTATAACTTGATAAAAAAACAAAATCTAAAGGACAAATGAACATGCAAAAGTTTGTTTAATTCTATGTTTGAATTAAACTTTGTAAATGAAAAGACAGTAATAATGTTTTTCCAAATAACAGACTGGCAAAGATAATTGGTAATGTCTAAAGGTGGAAGGATGAGTGTAATGGTCTTCTCTGTTACTTTAAGAGACAAGCCACACTCACTCCCCACCCCTCCACTCAGGCAAGCTGATCTTCAGCTTCCAGCCTGAGTCCTCTTTCCTTTCTTAAAGAAGCTCCCACAAGGGGCAGCTTCTGCCTTGCTCTATTCTCTCCACCTCTCTCCTTCCCTCTGCCCTGTCTCTCTTTCTGTCTCTCTGTTTCTCTCTGCTCTTCCCCTTCTTCCTTTACCTCTTCTCCCTTTCCCTTCCATAACCCACTAAATAAATATCCAACCTCACTCTGCATGGTGTACCTATACATGTCTCTGTCTCTCACTTGCCCACCGAGTAGCTCCTTGCCCCGGACCAGCTACCTTCGGAGACCTGTGGTGTGGTCTTATAGTGTGTCCATCTGTCTATCTCTCCTCAAGGGATTCACTGCCCCTCATGGCCCACTGCAGCCACTTGGGAACTGTACCTGCCTGGGACTGACTGCTCTCAGAATCTGCTGCCCACTGCCACAGCTTGGGGACCTGTAGAGTTTCCGCTGATGCAGCCACTCAGGAATCCGCAGTATTTTACTTAATCCATTACAGTGAGGGAGTGAAAGTGTTATTTATTTATATAGTATTTCTATGACATGAGTTTCTAAGACACTTTTACCGAGACTTTAAATCCATTTTCTACTTGGGGCATTTGAGAGGCATGATGCAACTGGTGTGCCAGAATAACAATGTAGGTTGCTGGAAGAGAATATAAATTAGGAAAAGACGTAGAACTCAATATATTGCAACTAGTCTCTTAATCCAATGAAGGAAAGTGTATTTTGTTCAATTAATGATGTTTGTATAACTATTGAACAATGTAGAAAAACTGCACCCTTAGTTCACAATATATCAAAGTTAAATTCCAAATAATTTTTTAAAAACAATCATGAGTAATTTAAAACATTTTCTTTGGCTCTGTGATCTCATAACTAGAAGTTTACCATTAAAGTATGTCAACCAAAAAATTCTAAGTATTATCTAAAGTAGATAAAGCTAGGAACTCCAAATACTAGTCAATGTAAATTTAGTTAAAATTTTATGTGTACTTTTATAAAACAAAATCCATATGACCATTAAAGAAACTGAGGACTACCTGTGACTACGTGGAAAGACATTGAGACTATTTTAATCTACAGGGGGAAAGGTAAAGTTAAAATTAATGGCATGTGTTGTACATTTTGCCATATTTTCTAGTGGAAACATACAAAATAATAATTACATTAGTTCTAGTAATCATAATTATTTGTTACTATGAGCCAGGCACTATTTCATGTGCCTTATCTCTCAACAACTCCACTGAGTTCACATTCCCTGGGGCCCTGTGTCAGAAACTCTTTCAATTGACCATAGTACCATAAACAGAGGAGCTGGATTCAAATCTAGACAGTCTGACTCCAAATCCTACACTGTTGGCTTCTGTAGGCTATGGATCCCCAAATCACACACTCTTGAATATTTTCTGGGCACAAAACAGAATTATAATTTGTACTTACCAGTGGTAGAAGAAAAAGAATTATGTCTTGGAATATATGACCCTTGGAGTCATTTTATATCAGACCCAGAAACCTGTTTTATTTATCGATTGATTGATATGCAGGTTTTCACTTCTTTTTACTTGAATAAAAAAAGGGGGGAAGGATCACAAGTGGCCTAAAGCCTGCTGGAAAACAGACCCCGTTTGGCTCAGCATCTCTTTAGGGCACAGATCAACGAAAGTTGAAGTTGCTGAACCTGAGAGCAGCAGGCCAGCCATTTGCCACTGAGCTCTTTCTTGAGCCAGTGAATGTGAATAGTTTGCTGGGCAGAACCTGGGCGCCAATCTCTTGCCTATCAGCAAAGAGATCAGAGAGGGTTACTGTCCTTCTTATCACCTCTTCTATCTATTGATCACGTCCTCTCCCTTTCTGTTCGCCTGACACCATGATACCCAGGAGCTCAGAATGCTGTTGGACTCAGAACAAACAACTATGCTGGGGGCTGCTCATGTACCCTCCCCTGGGAAAGGAGGCCTGGGAGTCGGTGTTGGTTGGCTCCGTCCCTGGTAGAGGGGCTTGGTTTCGTTGGCAGGGAAGAAGTCACCATATGTCTCCAGATAGTGGCAAGTTTGCCACCTTCAAAGGAGAGTTAACGATGCCCTTTGGCGGAGGACTCAGGTGTCAAGCATGCTGGCAAGCCTCTGGCTGCTACCTGAGACCTCCAGAAAGCTGCTTTGTTCTTCTCCAGCTTCTGAGGGGGAAAGAGATCTAACCATTATTATGTAGACACAGAAACAAAATCAGTCCTTCTGGGATCCACTTGGTGTGAACTGATAAAATTCCTGGGGTAAGAGGAAAAAAAAATCAGACTTGACAGATTTCCAAATCGTCTCCCCCATGCCCACTTGAGGGAAGATTTCCTAGCATTTTGTTTCTGTTTCTCTAGAGGTGGAAGGTTCTCAACCTTCCTAATGCTGCAACCCTGTAAAACAGTTCCTTATCTTGTGATTACTTCTCAAAATAGTTACTTTCATTGCTACTTCATGTCTGTAATTTTGTTACTGTTATGAATCATAATATAAATATCCGATAGCAGGGTATCTGATATGTGACCCTTGTGAAAGAGTCATTCAATCCCCAGAGGGTTGTGACCCACAGGTTGGGAACTGCTGCTCTAGATGAAGTGAGGAACGGGTGCAAACACAGATTCCCAGTGACACCGTGACTTAAATCCTCATCATCAGGAAAAAGCTAAACATATAAAATATTCAACAATGTTTATAAATTGTGTTAATACAAAGAAATTCTCTTATTATCTTCTAGTAGTGAGTTATCAGTTTATTTACAAGATCAGGTTATGCGGAACAAGTTCAAAGTCAGATGACATGAATTTAAGAGGAAATATTTTGGAAAAATAGTAGACATAGCATTTGTATGTTATTCCTCTGGCTGCTTTATGAGTTACTTTTCTTTTTTTAAAAAAATCAAGGTTAATCAGAGACCAGAATTTTGGCTGCCCTTTTTTTCTAAGAAAGTATTGACATTTGTCTAGGTCACTAGCTTTAAAGTTCTTTGGTCTCAAAACTGCATTACATGATAGAAAATGATTTAAGATTTGAAGGGTTTTTACTTATATGTTTCTGTCTGTCTATATGGAGGGTATTTTCAATCACAACCAAAACCTAGTTTAAAATTATAATTAATTTAAAAAACACTTATGACTCTATCAAAAGCACTAATAAATCTATCACATCAATGCAAGTAACATCATATGAGATACTATATTTTCTAAAATGAGAATAAAATTAATAAGAAGTGGTGTTTTTTTACATCTTTTCAATTATGTGGATATGTGATTATATATGGGACAGTTAGCATTTTCTGTATGGTTTTAATTTATCTTTTAAGTTTCACACATATATACAATGTATTGTAATTTTACTTACCTCCACAGGCAGTTTCTTTCCCTTTCTTTCTCTGTAGCTTCTTCTTTTCCCCAGTGGTACACCATTAGAGAAAATATTTCCTCTTCTAGCCACCGCTAACAGTCATTACCTCTTAAGAAGGTCCAAGACCTCATGAGCACTTCCCCTGTGCATGATGGAGATTTGAAGGGCACAGTCATATGCACCCATGTTCTATGGTGCTATGAAGCTTAAGAAAAATCCACTACACGCTCTTATGAAAGGAAAATTTGAAAAGAATTATGTCTTGTTTAATATTACTAATCTGGTTGTGGGTTTGACTCTAAAGACCCCCTCCCAAGAGGGACCCACAGGGATCTCCAGGCCACATGTTGAAAACTGCCAGTCTAGTATCTAAGCAGACTAGCAAATAACTAAGGTGAGATATGAGAAAACCACTGACTTTAAACAAGGTAAATTACGATTTTGAGACTCAAACACTGTGAGGGGCTGTTTTGAGAAAATCAGGTGGAAAAGAAAATATTCATTTCAACATCACCGACAGCCAGCTGCCTTCAGGCAGAAGCCCACACTTAGTGCTGAAGCAATCTGGGAACTTCTGATGAATTAGATAATTGAGAGTTTATGAGCTATTCGAAATTAGAAGTCTAATGACATTTTTTTAAAAAAAAATAAGTGCTGTATTTGGAGCAATTGTGTCAAGGTTATTTGCATAAACAATACTCCAATTTTAATTCAGTTACAGGTTAAATTGGACAGGGCAGGTCTTTGGAGTAAAAGTTTATTTTTATCTCTTAAGGATGTGTGGGAAAATGACAAGAAAATAGATGGAAAGGGCCACTGTGAAGCTAGTGCAATTAGATGCAAGATTTATTTGCTTATTTCTGGGTTTGGTTCATTTTTGGAAGTATCTTTGTGGGATAGCTGCAATGTTAATATCCAAGATCTGACCTTCAGGGGATATATGGACCACACAAGGATCCAGGGTTGAGAATAGCAGTAAGCAGTGAGTGTATTTTTTAAAATTTCATTTTATATTCCAACCACAGTTCTCTAACCCACCCCTCCTCCTGCCCTCCATTCCTCCCCCCACAGTCCACCCCCCATCTACTCCTCCCAAAGGGAAATGATTCTCATGGGGAGTCAACAAAGCCTGGCACAATAAGTTGAGGCAGGGCCAAGCCCCTCCCCACTTCATCAAAGCTGAGCACAGCATCCCACCATATGGGTTCCAAAAAGCTAGGTCCCACAGCCAGGGGCCTCTCAGATAGGTCAAGCTACACAACTGTCTTCAACATGCAGGGCCTAGTTTGGTGCCATGCATGTTTCATAGCTATTGGTCTAGAGTTCCTCAGTTCCCACAAGCTTGGTTCAGTTACCTCTATAGATTTCCCTGTCATGATCTTGACCTCCATTGCTTGTATAATCTACCTCTCTCTCTTCGACAGCATTCCTAGTGTTCTGCCTGTTATTTGGCTGTGGATCTCTGCATCTGGGTTCCATCAGCTATTGCATGAAGGCTCTACAATGACAGTTATTTTATCCACCAATCTTATTACGAGGGAAGCCCATTATTGCTAAGAGTCTCAGCTAGCGTCATCTTTGTGGATTCCTAGGATTTTCTCTAGCACCAAGTTTTTCCCTAATCCCATAATGGCTCCTTCTATCAAGATTTCTCTTTCATTGCTCTCCCACTCAGTTGTTCCCCCAATTCCACCATCCCATTCCCTCATGTTTCAACCCTTATCTCCTCCCCTCTATACCTCCCCTTGTCGCCAGCTTACCCAGGAGATCTCATCTAATTCCCCTTCCCAGGGCAATCCATATGTCCCTCTTAGGGTCCTCCTTGTTATCTAGCTTCTCTGGAGCTGTGGATTGCAGTCTCGTTATCCTTGGCTTTACATCTAGTATCTACTTATGAGTGAGTACATACCACATCTGTCTTTCTGAGTCTGGGTTACCTAATTCAGGATGTATTTTCTTTTCTAGTTCCATCAATTTGCCTACAAACTTTATGATGTCATTGTTTTTTACAGCTGAGTTAATATTCCATTGTGTAAATGTACCATATTTTTTATCCATTCCTTGATTGAGGGCCATCTACGTTGTTTCCAGGTTTTGAGTATTATAAATAAAGCTGCTATGAACATTGTTCAGCAAGTGTCCTTATGGTATGATTGGGCTTCCTTTGGGTATATGCCTAAGAATTATATCACTAGGTCTTGAATTAGACTGATTCCCAATTTTCTAAAAATCCACCATACTGATTTCCAAAGTGACTGGACAAGTTTGCACTCCCACCAGCAGTGTAGGAGTTCCCCTTACTCTACATCCTCTCCAACATGAGCTGTCCTCAGTATTTTTGATCTTAGCCATCTGACAGGAGTAAGATGGTATTTCAGAGTCATTTTGATTTGCATTTCCCTGCTAATTAAGAATGTTGAATAACATTAAAATCCAACAGTTTCTCACAAGGTCATGTATCTGAAACACAAATTGACTTATAGCAAAAGGACCCAAATAAACTCTATAAAATATTAGAGTACTTGTAATAGCAATATTCCCATGGTAAATAAAGAGCAATGAGTTAGTTGAACAATAATCTTAAATAATAAGAACAAACACATGAAGACACATATATACCCACGCATACTTCCTTATACATATGAAGGTACAAATGTTTACACATACACACATAATTGTATATTGATGCATGTAAACATATACTTATACACACAAACTAAAGAGATGGTTGGATATATGAGATCAATGAATTTTCAGAACAATAATCCCAAATGATAAAATATGCTCATGTAAACACATACATACACATATATGCATATTTATGCATTAATATAGCAAAACAATCTCAAACAATGACATATACACAAGTACATGCATATTAATATACGTATATACCCATGTATGCACCAAAAATTTTAGATACAGTTCTTTAAGATTTGTGTTTGTTTAATATTAAACATATTAAAACTTGCTAAATCATAAAAGGTCTTCATATTGATGTAATCATTAATATTTCTGATCTTTACTAATAAACAGCTAGTTATAAAAACTTGGCCTGCTCAGTAACTTAGAAATATCTATTTTTCATAAATAACTACAATGATATATTTATTGCAGAGTTTTGAGGGTTTAGTGTAACCACATGCACAGAGATTCAAGCTCATTGTCTGATGCTTAGAAATACTCCAGGAATCCACTCCATCCCTACCCTCCTCCATCAGCTCCAAAGAGCACAACAATTCACAGTCCTGTGGACACAAGGATCTGACTCCATTAACAGAAAGAGCTGATATTAACAAGAGTTCTCTGATATTTGGGAGCTAGGTTTGCAAGTTAGAAGAAATAACTTGGGGGTCACAAGTGGAAAAGCTGCTGGAGAAATCACTTGGAGAAATACAGAACTGATGTTCAGCTAAGGATGGTAACTGTAACTGGACAGATAGCTGCTCTGATTTCTTCGCTATGAAAGAACTCAAGTGAGATGTGAAACCAAGACTGTGTTAGCAAACCAGACTACATTTGTTGAATTCAGTTTTGTTTCAATTGAAGTCTTTAAGATAATGACTTGATTGCCGGGCAGTAGTGGCACACTCCTTTAATCCCAGCACTCGAGAGGCAGAGGCATGTGGATCTTTGTGAGTCCAAGGCCAGCCTGGTCTACAAGAGCTAGTTCCAGGACAGGCTACAAAGCTACAGAGAAGTCCTGTCTCAAAAACCAAAACAAACAAACAAACAAAAACCAAAACAATAAAAAAGATGACTTGACTGTGATAAACGTAGCTTCAACACAAACACACACACACACACACATTCCAAACTATTTCTTGTCAATGCAATAAGAGACCATAAGTATAGGAAACACTGTTTTTTAGTCTAAAGGGTTCTATCCCAGGCGCTCTGGACTTGCACTAACTTTCTGGCACTGGGATAACCACTTCAGTGGGTTGCTATTATGACATTGAGGACAGCAGAGCTAGAAATGGGAATTGTCTTGCAGTTACCTCTACTAAGCAAGCACACAGAACATCTCAAAATACAAGGAGCTTTTGGTGCATGCACAGTTTATCTGATTTCTTAGTGTCCTGAGAGGTACTTGAGGGAAGTAGGACTTGAATAGATATCTGGCTTCTGTGTCTCCATGCTTCCTCTAATAAATCTTGACAATCTTAATTAAAATGTGCTCAGGATTTGGATGAATGAGAGTAATGCTTATTCTGGTAACCCTACAACATTTTCTAGCTTTTAAAATATGGTGGGCTATTAATCATTCTTGAGGGAAGTAAGTTAACAAGCCTGTCTCTGAGTGAGGAATTCTGTAGCATTCATCTGTATTCACAGTTCAATTCAAGGTTTGCTTTGACTTTCCAGGTTGTACAACAGGGACACATTATCTTAAAACCACAAGAATGAAAAACAAGGGATGAGAGATGTTTCTGTGCTACACACAAGCCTCTGGCTTCATATAATACAGATTATCATCTGTAGTTTTTCTAGATTTATTTTATATAATGAGAAAAACTCACAGTATTTTGTACATCTCAGCTTTAGCTAAAATAGCTGTTGCAAATCAGACTATTCAGTTCATCAAAATTCTGCTTTCCTAGGTTCTACCCTGCAAAAAGAATCAGTTTGGAAAACACAAGAACATAGTTAACTCGAGTGAATAAGTTTTGGGGTTATCAAAACTCCTAGATTAAAAGCTACAGCTTTTGTTCCCAGAAATTTAGTAGGATAGAATTATGCAGTCAGGCTGTAGATGAGGGTGCAGACTAGGCAGTCTCTAAAGTTTGTCAGTAAAGTGTATTCCAGAGGGCTCCGAAGTGTGCCTAAGATCGACAGTAGATAATTCTGGGTCATTAACAGTTAGGTCGGGAATGGAGAGAACATTCTTGGAAATACAAAGAAATACATTGTACCATCATCCATTGGTCAAGTTTC
>LOJH01060017.1:4766-15950 GCA_001685095.1 Ellobius talpinus
GAGCCTGTCTTGGAACTAGGTCTTGTAGACCAGGCTGGCCTTGAACTCACAGAGTCTATGTGTCCTGAGATTAAAGGCATGTGCCACCACTGCCTGGCTACTAAAGTTCCTTTCTTTCTGAACTCATTTATTATGGTGCATAGAACAGCATTGATTTTTGCATGTTGAATTTGCATTCTGTTTGCTAAAAGTATTTATGTAGTTTCAGACTTTTCTAATGAGTTCTTTAGAATATTTAAAAATAGGATCACAATGTCTGTAAATAGAAGCAATTTGAGTTATTTTCATACTTCCAACTCTTTTATCACAATGTCTATAAATAGGAGCAATTTGACTTATTTTCATACTTCCATCATTTTATTTTTTCCTGCCAATAGGGCAAACTCAGGATTCAAATATTATATCTAATAATAGTGTAGAATAGACACTCATGACTCATTTCTGATTTTAGAGGAAATGTTTCCAGGTATTTTTCTCTTCATTAAGTATAACCCTTGCAACATTGGTTGTAGATATGTCACATGTATCCTGTATTTTTTAGAAGTATTCTCCTCCCAACCTTTCTGCTTAATCAGGGACTTTAATCATTATTTGGAATATTGGGCTTTTTAAAAGGCTGTTTGAAAGTCCCTCCATCTATCTGTATTATGTTACGTTCATTTACATGATATGAACAAATCTTTGCATCTAATTCATGAAGAAAATTGAACTATAGGCCTTTATTTTTGTATCCTAATCTTGGAACTCTTTTAGGATTATACTGACTTCATAAAATAAGCTTGGTGGTGTTTCTTCCCTTTCACTTTTATCAAATAATTTGAGATAATTAGCTTTGCTATTAGTTCTTCTTTAAAAACCTATTAGAATTATGTCCTATGCAATCTTGTTCTTTTTTATTTATTTAGGAACTTTCTAGCAATACGTCAATCACATTTCTTGTTATTTGTTTATATTCTCTCAACAAATTCTGATAGGCCAGTCAGTGTATGAATTTACCCATTTCTTCGGGTTTTCCCATTTTACTTCAATGGTGTCCGTTTTTAACACCTTTGAAAAAACATTTATTTTATTCTTTATTATGTGTATATGCACATTCCTCCATGTGGGTATGTGCATGTGAGTGCAGGTGCCATGAAGGCCAGAGGAATCATTCTGGAGTCAGAGTTAAAAGTGGTTATGAACCACCCAACATGGGAAACAAATTCAGGCTCTCTAAGCGAGCAGTAAGCTCTTCAAAACACTGATCCATCATTTTGGCCCCAGTGACTCCTTTTTGTGCTCAATTTAAATCTGAGTCCTTTGATTTTTTGACTAATTTAGCTGAAGATTGGGCAGTTTAGCTTGCCTTTTCAAAGAGATAACAATGAAAACATCGCTCCTTTGCGGTATTATGAGGCTTTTCATTCTATGGCAACTGGATATTCAAACTTGTCACAAATGATGGGTTTAGCTTGTTCTTTCTTTTCTGAAACCATACAGGGTACCATTTTAAACTTATTTATGTGAAATTTTTAATGGATGCATTCACAGATATATGGTTTTAGAACTGTCTTTGTTGTTTACCAAATATTCTCTAAATCAACTTCCCCCAGCTTTTTTTGTTTATTCTAGAAATTAGAAAATTGCTCCAATTGTCTCACTAATCATATTAAAACTTTTAAAATACCTGATTGATCTCCATGTGTTTTTACAGTTCCTAATTTTTTTCTTTGTATTGATTACCAATTTTATTCCATTATAGTCTGATAAAGAAATATTTTGCCACGCTTTTGTATTTGTTAAGACTTTCTTTATGGTCTAAATAGTGCTCCACTTTGGAGAAAGCTCCTTGGGCTATGTATATGAATGTGTAAGCTGCAGCTGTTGGACAGAGCATTCCATTAATGTCTGTGAGGTTCATTTGATCTGAAATGTAGTTTTACTCTGAAGATCCATTGTTGACATTTGTTTGGATAACTATTGATCAAAGTCAGGTATTGGAATCACTCAATATTATTGTATCTGGAACCGTCTGCCCTTTTGTGTCCAGTAGCATTTGTTTTAGGCAGCCTGGATATATCAGTGTTCAGAACATATGGATTTACAGTCATAGTTTTTTAATAGATTGAGAAATTTAACTCTCATTTATCTTCCTCATTCTGAAATTATCATTTTGTTGATACTTCAGTCTGACTTGTGGTTCATTAACTAATGAATCACACATTGACTGAATTTCATCTCAGTTATTAAGCTTAGTAAAATCTTTGGTCACTTCCTCACCCTATTGTGTATATTTTCTTGAGTTTTGTATTATTAACTGTTTAGACACATGTTTTTTTGAATGTTTTCATTCATTTAATTAGGTAATGAGTGCCTATCCCTTTCATCTACTCCTGCCATTTATTTAGTCTGCTATAAGAGTACCTGAGATAAGGTTATATCCAAAATGTTACAGATGTACAGACTCACTTTTGTGAAAGAGAAACCTGAGATTGTATTCAGCATTTTTATAATCTAATCATCTATATACTCACCCATTGTCAATGGAGTTCTGGATGTTAAAAATGTCGACAAAGAATGGAGTTAATAAGATTGATACATCTTTTGGCTAGAATCAAAAATATGTAGAATGAGGGCCTAGCCAGCTAACACATTCCAATGAGTAGCTGTTACAATGTGTTACATTTCACATAGTTCTCTTTGGACAATGGGCTGATTATTTAAGACACACTTGGTATTATCATTATGGAAGCTGGTGTAAATATTTAGCTGAGAAATTACTTAGCATTAAGTGGTTCAGAACAGCACTTTGAAATGTTTGGCAAATATAGCAGATGTTTAGAAAAGTTAATAGGATAGATTAATTGCATTTGAACACATTTCCACTTGTGAAAAGAGGCAAAATATGTTCATAACTTCCCAATCAAAGAAAGGAGCTGAATTAAATCAAAGTGTTTTCTTTGTAAGTGTTATCTATACCCCTTTGTCAGGAATGCTGAAGTACACGGCACCTAATGCCATCTTGACTAAAATGTTACATGGATAAGCATACTTTAAGTGTTATGATTATTGCTTTATAATAGGCTTCAACGGCTTGAAACATAAGATTAAGCAGTATCTGCATAAATTTTAAAATGCTACCACTTTTTTTCAAATAGAATACATAATAATAAAGCTGGAAACAGTTTATCTGTCAATGTAAAAAATTCTTATCATTAGTATGAAAACAAGAACAAATTTTTCTTAGTTGTGTGTATCAGAATAAGTTATTTTCTTCCACGTATAGTTGTTTTTTATCAGTGTTTTTTTGATAAAAATCTGTTTGATTCAAGACAAAGTGACTACATAAAATATAAATGAAATATGATCCAATCATAAGAAATGTTTTCATAATATTTTGAAATATAAAATGAAAAAATTTATGAGAACAATGTAAAGGATTCATTAGTTTATATTATATTTAAGAATTAGAAGGACACACAATTTCCTTAGGATAAATGTTAAGAAAATTTAAGTCTATGTTTATTTCAAAGTCTACGATTTCATTATATGTAGTTTTCAATGCACACTAGTAAGCGGGTGACTTTAAGATGAGGAACAGTAAAACACCTTCCACAAATTGAAGAAGTCTTTATCAACTTTCCCAGGAACATGAACATGTGATAGTTTTTCAGTCTGTGACTTCTGATATATTAGCGTGCAGCAGGGATTTGGTCATCAGCCTCTGTAAACAAGTTTCCTATCTGGATGGACAAATGATTCCCACCAGTGGTTAAATACAGAGCCTTCTGTCTAGTCATTTAGCCCCAAAGCCCTCGAAGCTTCAGACACCAGACACATGCGGTTTCTGAGGTACCAGACACATGTGGAAGTTACCTAGCCTATGTTGGGTAAATTCAGAAAACACAGTCTCTTATGTCAGAGATACTGAAATAGCTAGTCTTCATTGCCATAAATGCGTTTTCAAAAACTAGGAATAGTATAGGTTAAAAAACACAACATATCTTTGGATTTGGAAAGGGAGACGTCTATATTCCCCACAAACATCCTCCAACACAAGTTTTGCTCTTACTGTAGAGCTTTCTACTGGGTTGTTGTGCGTACACCTTCAGCTTCCTTCCCATGGGGCACAGGACCTAGTACCGCCCCCTGAGTCTGGCAGGTAAGAATAGATGAATGATGGTTGAGTTTCTAATTCTTGGTATGGCTTGCAGCATTTATGTAGTAGGTAGTGGTGAGAACATTGATTGCCACAGATACAGAAAATCCAACTCAGATGATTCCACTATTCTCTCACAAATCCCACTTGATGCCAAATAACGCAAGAGAGTTTTTACTACTTGTGGGGTTAGGGGTGAAAGCAGACACTAATGTCCCACTTGAAGAAGCTTGCCCTTTATTACAGGAAGACACATAACCTGTATTGTTTAACTTGTCTCATACTGATGAAGGTTTATTTTGAAAGTATTTACTCTTGAAAAATAGAATAACACAAAAATTAAAGAATCTGTGCAAATATCAGTAAAGTTGTTTAAAACGCTTGTGTATGGAGCTGGCTCAGTTCGTACAATACTCGCTTTGGAAACATGAGAGCAGATTTTCTCCAGTCCCCACATAAAGGCCAGGCATTGTTGCCTATATTTAGAATGATCCCAATTAGATTAATTAAAATGGAATCTGTCACAGGCATGGTGGCACACACTCATATTTATGGCACCCAGGAGTTGGAGGCAGAAGGACTGTGAATCCAAAGCCAGATTTGAACACAGCAAGACCCTGTCTCAAGCAAACAATTTTCCTGTTTAGACTATTAGACTCTCAGCACTGGGAAGATAGAGATAATAGGATCCCTGGAGCTCCTAGGCCAGTCAACATAAACCTGGGAGAGACCCTGGCTTAAAACACAAGCTGGATGGGTCCTGAGGAATGACACCTAAGGTTGATCCCTGCCCTCCACACACACTCACACATTCATTTACACGCATTCACACACACTCATGCCACAAGCCAACCGTACAAATAAATAAATAATAGAAGGCCTATATCATTTTAAACACCAAATATAATTTTTCACTGATAATAACTTTTAAATTCACCTTCATTTATTGACTACAAATATGTTCATATGGTGGTAATTCCACCTTTGAATTATTCTTGATTACAATTTTTAAAAGAAGATTTATTTCTATGTATGTGTATATGCGCATGTATATGTGCATATGTGCCCAGGTGCCTGGAAGGCCAAAAGGCTATCAGATCTCTCTGGATTTACTTGGATTTACAGGTGGTTGTGAGTCACCAGACATGGGTGCTGTGAATGCTAAAAACTGAACTTGGGTCCTAAGGAAGAGCCTTAAGTGCTCTTGGCTAATGAATATCCTCTTTGACTCTGGTTTACGTAAATTTTATTTACATTTATTTTGACCCTGATCTAATGAATGAAATGGTTTGGTTGTCGTTAACTCAGTGTTTTTTTGACAAAACTAGTAGTTCATAATCTGTCAAATCCACTTCTGTCATCTGTTTTGATGACTTACATGAGGGACATATGGCAGCTTCAATATTTTTCCCCTTTTTTTGTGTGAGTATTTGTTTCCTTGAGACAAGGTCTTGTTATTTTCAAAGCCGGCCTTGGATTCACAATCCTGCATTCAACTCCTGTGTGCCATAATTATGGGTGTGTGTCACCATGCCTAGTGACAGGTTCCATTTTAATTAATATAATTAGTATAATTATTTAGAGTTTGAGACTTGGTTTTTCATACATCCTTGGCCACATGAAGATTGTCATAAATATTCATTTAGACATATGTTGCTTTAAAATATCTTCTAAAGATTGGCTGTATGGCAGAAAACTAATATAACATCATTAGCATCTCTTGTTAATTAGAACTTTGCAGAATAAGTGATTGGACTTTCCCAAACTCTCTGGAATTTCAGAATTAAAATGAAATTAATGCTGAGACATTTACTCTATGTGAAACACCTCCATACTTACTGCAGATGACAATGAAGATGGTTTAAACAATACTGGGATGAGTAAGTTGTAACTGATTAATGTTATGAAAAACCATATGAAACACAGCAAAGTGTTTTGCATTGTATTAGAGACATTTAAAAAGTGTTAACATATTTGAAGTACAATTCCCTTTTCTATTCTTTATACTAGCCCTGCTTCTTGATGCCCGAGGAAGCCATTTCCTAGGGAGGTTTGGGGTGGTGGCAAAGTTGAGTATCAATTGAATAAAGATGATGGAAGAATCAATGTTGGACTTTCTATTGCAAAGAAAGGGTTGTTTAATCAACCCAGGGTAGGAGTTTGGAAAGTGATCCTCCTAAGATAAAAGTGCTTCTAAAGATTATGTTGTTCCTCCCTACACCCCAGAATATGCTTGCTCGTGTCTTCTAGTAAGCCATGAATGACCTGGTGCAGAAAAAGGAGAGGCAGGGCTAGTTATACCCTATCAGAATGTAGAAATGGCCTTTCCTTCTGGTTCCCTTGTATGAAGTTCCAGAAGGAAGGAACAAGCCATTGTTCTCGCTTTCCCTCTTCTCAGGAAACTAAGAGAACCAGCAACCCAAACAGAAGTTGAACTTCTTGGCAGCACAATCTAAGGGAAATATTTTCCTGTCTGCAATTCAATACTGGCTCAAACTATCACTCAAGTGTTTGAGTATAAAATAAAATTCAAGACATGCTAAGTCTCTGGAAAATGTCTTTCATTTTACATATTTTGCATAATTTGCTTAAAGATACACCTACATAAACAAGGACACAAAAGCAAAGCAGAAGATGACAAGGAAAAAAAGCAACAGCAAATCAATGCCAACCAACAAAGAATGAGAAAACAACCATCGAAAAACCAACAAACAAAACAGAACAACCGATAATAAACAAACAATGAAAAAAATGAAAACAAGGGACATTGGCCGATGAATATCCTGTCCAGATAACCTGGAAGCTAACCATGGAGAGAGAAAAGGGCCTTAGTTGGGTTTCAGAAAAGAAGAAATGGTGACCAGTGTAAAAAGAATGAAAGGCAATTACAGGAAAACAAGACAGTCACAAATGCCAGGAAACAGAGCAACATTAAAAACAAACAAACAACCCTATTCAACAAAGGAGATGTATACACCCGACTCTGTAAATAACATTTACATTCGTAAAAATGCAAGCATATTAATAACAAAAATAGTACTGCTGCTGTTCACTCTCCCCTCTTCTGGACATGCATTTCATTTCTAGGGTCTGTGTGATGTCGGAGATGAGGGAGACTATCCATTGCTGTGTTTTCTGGTTCAAAGCAAATGTGAATTGTGAAATTGTCACCCCCCAGTCCAGAGACTAAATTCACACATACTTCCCCTAAAGTGTGTCTAGCTTACATCTTTGTCAACATAATGAACTACCAGTCCTTGTAAAACATCTTCGACTGCTTTCATTTGCTTACTCTTACGAATGAACATAGGTACTTTTGGTATGTCTAAGACTCACCTTATGTATAAATCAATTTAGTCTTTGTCTTCTGGGAACTGAGTTCACATCATTAACTACTTTATTTAATTGAGTTTTGATTTTTTTAATTGTCTTATGAGAGTCTTTCTGTATATTAGGAAATATAATTCCCTATTATAAATGATAAATATTTCCCTTTTGGCCATTCCATGGTTTATCTTTCTTAAAAAAACAAGTAGTTGTTTATGCATATGATAAAATATGCATTTTCCATTTATACTTATGTTCTTTGACATTTAAAATTCACTTTTTGGGCTAGCAAGATTCCTCAGTGGCTAAAGGCACTTGTCAAACTTGACAGTCCGGATTCTGACTCTAGATGTACATGGTAAAAAGAAAACACCCCCTCCCTGCATGCTGCCCCCTGACATTGACAAGCATGTCCCTGTACACCTACAGAGCCCCCTGCTGACACATAAGTAAATAAATACAAAAGTCTATTTGTCATATTAGAAACCCAACATTTCTGTAAAACATTTCAGTTCAGCTGCCCATCTGTAAAGTCTTGATCTATTCAGTACTTTTATTGGCATACTCACCCGAAGGGATCCAACTTTGTTTTTCTAAATGCTGCATAGTTAGTCCTAACCCCATTTATTAAAACATGAGTTTTGTGATAAGTCAATCAAAGCACTACTTGATTTTTGACTATGTAAATATATTGATTTGGGAAGAATCAAATTTTCATTTGAAACACCGAATGCAGCAAGATTAATGAAGCTAATTCTCAAAGGTATTACATGAAGAATCAAACTGAGCACTTGGAATAGTCAAAGTGTGCATGATTTTCATTTCTGGCAACTTATCTGAAAGCACGCTGAAGACAAGCTTCCCTCACTGGCAGAAGTGATAACTGCACAGCAATGATTTACTAATTTGGGTAATAGAAAATGGCTATTATTATAATGTAAAATTTGTGTTTAATTATCACCTTGTTATTAGACTCAATTTGTACTTAATGGTGCCAGAACCAGAAAAATGTGCTCTACAAATTGAATCAACCCACGCAATAAAGCAGAGCGTCGAGAAAAGTACCAAGGTGGCTTCTTCAGAGCTACTTCTTCATTCACGGGATCGCCAAGAACTCTGGGAATTTACACTAAAAGGTGGATTTTGAAAATCTATGTACTAGTAAAAGACAGTGACTGCATTGCTTGTATTTTTGCAGTGCTAAGTCAGGAAATATATAATAGCTGTTTTTATACTGAGAAAAATGTCTGATCTTTGATAATGTTACTGTGATCAATGAATCCAAGAGCCAACAGTTTTCAGTGGAAATATCTTGCAGCTCAACAGGCAAATACCTATGTACAAATATTTTCTAGTGATTCACCTTTTAGAAGCAGGAGTCACACGATGAAGCTATATGTAAGTGCATCTATTTTGCAGGCTGATGGGTAAAGTCTTTGCCACCCGAATCCCAGTGTCAGTAGCACCAACAGGATTGATCATGGCATGTCATACAGACCCCTAGGATATCTGGAGTCACTTTCAGTGACTTTATTAGGTTAGTTAAATGGGTTGGGTGTACTCTCCAAATAAACAGACTGCGAGGCTATCAAAGCCACCTAATTTTCAATTTGCAAAACCCTAGGATGTTGGCATGAAAGTAAATTATAATTAGTGTTTTCATAGTATCTCAAAGAAGCAAAGCAATCAGAAAATTATTTTCTTGCTTCTGAAAAGTAGGTGGGGTGTCTAGTGTATAAATCAAGAGTGCGTCAATGCACTCTGAAGTCAGGAGAACACAGAGCATCAGAAACAAATACACAATAGTGAGGAAGTGGAAAATAAGCACGGCCAGTATCAGCTCTCCTTGCATCATGCAAACTGACCTTCTCCAAACTTCCTTTCCCCAACTCATCCCATTATCCCAGCCCTCAACACCAATAGGCACTCGCTGGGACGCCAGCAGCCACAGTAGCCAGGGAAGCAGAAGGCTAGCTTGTCTCTCCTCTCCAAATGTCCCCCAGTCTCATTCCCAGCTCTGTAGCAGACCACCTGCTGCAGACACCCTAACTACCCTTCCCCGATCTATCTCCAGGGGATCACATAAGTTTTACCCTGCAAATTTCCTTCCTCCAATGCATTGCTTTAGCCCTGTCCCAGCTTCAGCGCACATTCCCCTGGAGCCAACCAGGCGAAATTGCCAGAGTAACAAGTCAAATGACAAAGCAGGTAGGCAAGCTTTAGGTCTTCACTCTCCCCCTCCATATCCAGTCTCCCAATCTCGTGGTCAGCTCTGTAGCAGACTACTTGTTGTGACTTTGGCTTGTTCTCTACCCTCATTCCCAGGAGGATAAGCAGATCCCGGTAGAACATCTTTCTTTCCTTCCTCCCATGGGTCCCATTAGTGTCCCTCCCAGCCCATCCCCATTCCTAAGAGTCAGCTCCCAATACCTAGAAACAGGTTTTACCGGGAACCTCCAGTGGCCACACCTATCAGGATCCCAGAAGAATTTATTACTAGGCAACCCACAGCCACCACATTCTAAGTACCAGAGAGGGCAGCAGAAACCAAGAAACCAAACTGTCACCCAAAAACGACAAGATATACATCAGTACCTGTAATTACAGTCTTGCAAAACTCAGAAGCCTAGATGCCAGTGTAAAAAACACAATCAACAACAGCAAAGACAATGTGTATCTCTACTAGAGCCCTCAAAATTTGCTACAGTAGGCCCTGAGAAAATTGCAACATAGCTAAAGTCCAAGACAAAGGCCTAAAAAGAGCACTTATGAATATGATAGAGGTCCTTAAAGAAGAAATGAATAAATCCCTTAAAGAAATTAATGAAAACACAAAGAGTGGAAGGAAATGAATAAAAAAGTTCAAGACCTGAAAATGAGAATAGAAAAAAAGAAAACTCAATCTGAGGGAAATCTGGAAATGAACTTGATCTGGAACCACATTGTTAAGCCTTACCAATAAAATACAAGAGATGAAAGAGATAAACTCCAGAACTAAAGACATGATAGAAGAAATGAATGTGTAGGTCAAAGAAAATATTAAATCTAAATATTCCCTGCCACACAGCATTCAGGAAATCTGGAACACTATGAAAAGACAAAAATTTAAGAATAATAGAAATAGAGGAAGGAGAAGAAACCCAGGACAAAGGGAGAGAAAATATTTTCAACAAAACCATAGAAGAAAAATTTCCTATTCTAAAAGAGATACCTATTGAGGTACAATAACACCATATAGAGACTGAAGCAGAAGAGAAAGGCCTCTTGGTACATTATAATTAAGACATTAAATGTATAGAACACTAAATGTATGGAACAAAGAAAAAAATCTCCTGGGAAAAAGACCAAGTAACATACACAGACAGATCTATTAGAATAACACCTGACTTCTCAATGGAGACTCTGAAAACCAGAAGGGTCTGGACATATTTTATAGAGATTCTAAAAGACCACAGAGGCCAACCCAGAGACTACTTGACCCAGGAAAATCTTTCAGTCACAATTGATGTAGAAAGTAAGACATTCTACAATAAAACAAAATTTAAGCAATATTTTCCCACAAACCCAGTCCTACAGAAGGCACAAGAAGGAAGTCTCCAACTTAGAGATTAAGCACACTCATGAAAACACAAGGAAAAATAATTCCAGCACAAGTCAAAAGAGGGAAACACATTCTCTCTCTCTCTCTCTCTCTCTCTCTCTCTCTCTCTCTCTCTCTC
>LOJH01060020.1:0-11183 GCA_001685095.1 Ellobius talpinus
GGGAATTGGGAGGAGGGGAGGAGGTGGAAATTTTTTTTAATAACAATTAAAAAAGTGTCTGAAAAAAAGACTGATGCACATATGACCTCACAGAGACTGTGACAGCATACCCAGAGCTTGCCTGGGTCTGCATAGATGGGGTCCCAGAGCAAGAGGCAAATTTAACACAAGTCCCATCCCTAACCTAGAAGTTATCACCAACTGATAACCACTCATAAACAAAAAAATGAGTTCTCTCCATTAGTGTCTCACTGCAGCTATAAACCCAATGCCCTGTAGTAGATACAAAACCACAAAACAAACTCAGTGGTATCTTTCAAGGTTCTTTGTCTCATAATGTCTTGTCAAGGCATTTTTTGTAACATTACAGATACTTTGTGTATATATTGTGGGTTCTATTTTGTGTTTTTATGAGATTCCCCCCTCTCTCTGTGTTTGTGTATCTGGATGTGCTTCCTCTGGTTTTGTTTTTCAACTCATTTCTTCTTTTTGGTTGTTTTATCCTACTCTCATTTGGCTTTTTAAATCTTATTTCTTTATTATTATTCTTTAGATGCCCATTTGTTTTTTAAGGGAGAGCAAACATGGTGTGGATTTGGATGGGAGGGAGGGAGGGAGGATCTCAGAGAAGTTGGAAGAGGGAAAGCCATAAACAGAATATATTAGATGAACAAAATCTATTCTAAATTTTAAAGAGTAAAACATTTTAAAAGACTACAAGAACAGTAATTATATAATTGGGATATTTGAGGGAAACTACAGATATACTCCTGGAACAATTCTTGCTGGAGACATTTCTAGAAAGCCCAGCGTAAATTTGTTCTCTGTGTCTGATGTCTCCTACCCATTCAGACAATGGACAGATTTGTGCTCTAGCCAGGGGTGCCCAGACTTGCTTTAGACCCCACGTCTTTTTGTAAGTTAACTATTGCTGGATGTGGGAGTGCACAAATTTAAACCCAGCACTTTGGAAGCAGAGGGAGGGAGAGATTTCAGAGTCTGCATAAGGCTTGGTCTGCATTGTAAGGTCCAGGCGAGCTGGGATATATAGTAAGAACCTGTCTTTAAAATAAATGCAATTTATTTTAAAATTATTCACTTTTTGTAATTTTCTTATAATCTTTAGTAGAAGTACAAACAAGCCAAGTAAATTAAAGTACCTTAGGTTATAATTTAATGAAATTTGTTATAGAAATGAAAATTTGTTCAGAATTTAAGCATCCACACTAGAAAACAGGAAGTATTGCCTTGCGTCTGTGGTAAGTATCAATATTTTATATGTTTAAAAGCTGGCCCCAAGCTTATGTTTCTCCTGTGTGCTGGGATTATGGGCTTGCATTATCACCCCAGGATTTAAAGCAAAAGATTCTTCAATGCTCACTACCATTTACTTCAGCAAGATATCATCTGTTTTTCCCCAATTCTATCCCCTGTGAAGGTTTGACATTGTAGTTATTCTGTACACATATGCATTTCATGTATATTTGTTTTATAAATCAAAGAGTAAGATTTCTGACCCAGAACCAATTTTATTTTCTTTAGGAACTTTATTGCTTACATCAAGAAAGTAGGCAATAAGGGAATCCTTTGCTAGGCTTTTGTAAAAATTACTCACTAGTATATTAGAACCAGGGTTATTTCTTAACTTTAAAACTTTTGGCTTTAATTATATGCCATAACATTTAGGCATTGTATCATTACCATAAATATGTCAAAGTGCCTGCAAAGTCTGAACATTTGTTATTTACCTCAACAATCAGAAAGCTTTCCATAATATATTTTAACCAATAAAAAGATCTTCGAGTTCATCTAATGATGCCATTCGACATATTTTCACTTATAAAAAGACTATCTAATCTTTTCAATGAATAAATTTCGGATCTTTACCACTTCACTTTTAAATATTCATGACTTCATGAATTTGAAGGCATAACTTAAATAATTCATCCATAATGAGACATTTTACAAACCGTCTTAAGTTTCACAAAGAACTGTGGTGCTTTCTTCTTCACACCTCTCACTCACTTGCGATGATGAAGCTGTCTAGGCACTTGAAGCCTCACCCCCTGCACTCAGCAGTTTGAGGTCCCTTGCAACTAGAATGACGAAGGACAGAGCTTTGTCTGTGAGGGCCCAGTGATTTGCACTTGATGGAAGATGAGGCAGTCGCTATGATCACCAAGTTTGCATGTTTGCTTGCAAAGCTTATATCATTAGAGAAAAAGTAATTTATTTGGAGAATATTTCTAAATAGCCAAAAGATGTTCAATGTGGTTTTAAATGTTCACTTATTTTTTTTCCTCTAGGGTGAACAGTTCTTTGATTTTAAAAAAAACCCAAAGCTGTGAAAATCTAAAAACAATGACACATGAATCTTTAAAGTTTGATGTATGAAATTATATCAATTAATATCTGAAAATTTAGATATGCATTTCTTTTCCCAAATAATTTTGGTTGTATTAATTAGCTATGGTGAAGAGAAGTATGTCAAAATAATAAGTAGTTGCTATAGGAGATGTTAAATATTCTAGGAAATCAATACACCAGGAAGAAGATGAGAAGTGTTCAAGAAACTCATCATCAATATACAGATATCCATAATAGCAAGGCTTCATCAATCCAGTCAAATGTACATAGATTTTGCAAATAAGTTGAAAGTAAACTTAAAACCAAAAATCATCTCCACCACTGCTTCTAGTACTTGCTCTTTCCCTGCCCTTTAATCGAAGCATCTCCATGATGCTCCGGGCATAGACATCTCTCAAGTTAACACTGATATAGGAGTCAGTGGCAATGTTCTTGGTAAGCTTCTTGAGAGCTTCACGCTGTCTCACGGCTGCTTCCTTGAGTTTCAAGGTGAAGTAGCAAGCAGAGAAGCGATCATTAATAATGGCAATAGGCAAGGCCAAGACAAGGATTCCTGATAGGATACACATGAAGGCCACTATTTTGCCTGTGGTGGTGTCTGGTCTAATGTCCCCATATCCTACTGTAGTCATTGACGTTGTGGCCCACCACCATGCACAAGGAACACTTGTGAAGGTTGTGTCAGGAATGCTTTGCTCTGCAAAGTATTCTATTGTAGAAAATATAGAAATCCCTACAGATAGAAACAGGAGCAGTAGGCCAACTTCTTCATAGCACTGGGTGATTGTCATCCCAAGTGAGCGCAATCCTGCAAAAGAAGAACTGCTGTCAGGCTTGAGCATTCTTCTTCTGCTTTCCTTCTCTCCTTCCCCTCTCCCTCCTTGCAATCCACCCACAAACATGTTCTGCATAACTAATATGCTAAGCAATGTTCTGGAGATACAATGAAGACGTCATTATGACCTCTGTATTCGGGAAGCTTATAGTCTTGTTGGTGGGGCCAGGTTTGAAGGATAAAGAGAAATGTAGCTACAATCATTCATTTACTTGGTAATTATTGAGTTTATGCTGTTTCTGTTTTTTCATGTGAAAAATGAAACTGAAATATAAAGAGAAGTGTCTTATAGGAGTTTGTCACTTTATGGAATCAAAGTCCTTGGCAGGGATGTATGTGGAGAGCTCATATGATCAAAGCTGCTTTCCAATGTATCATTTCAGTACTTCTTTTTATCATCATTTTGATGTTCTAATATATTTTGCCTCTTATTTTCTTATTCATGGTAAAGATTAATAGAATGAGATGCTCCATAGAAAGGAGGGGTAGATTTCATGGCAGCGAAGTAGAAAAGCAGGAGTACATTAGGCACTGGTGACAGCACAGCCATTAAATGTATATCCAGAACACACTTTTACCAGTGTATAGGAAGGTTCTAGAGTTCCCAGAATACCTATTAAATTCCAGTCCTTATCTCTCTTAACCATATGAGAGCTCTGATTTCCTGTAAGAAGATTAAACTGAGAAACGTATTCTTTCATTGCCAAAGTGTATAGGAATGGAAGAACTAGAGAAATTTACCAACGGAGATGAGACACAGATCTATGGGAGTCCTGTAACATCTCTAAAAAGCCCAAGTACTAAAGAGAGTAGCAAGAACCCATTCATTATAAATGAGGGCTCGAACTAACCAATGAGATACCTTTTCCAAGATTAGACAAAGGTTTTAAGAGTGTGTCTTTTGAAGTCATACCAACATTGATTTGAAAGCCCAAATCTTTACAAAGAATAGTTTCTTATTTTTTCACCCTTAGAGATTATTTGAAATGCATTAAAATACTACCCACGGTCTATTTATTTTGAAGTTTCCTCTTCAAATTTTGAGATTATTTTGTTCTTATTGTCATCTATTTTTAAAGAACAATGTACATAAACTTGAAGTTTAACTTCAAAAAATTCCAGAGTAACTTTGTAATACCTCATTAGAAAATTGTCTCTAATGTGTCTATATGGAATGACAGTTAAGAAATAATTTGACATAAATACAGTGTTTAGAACAACTTAAAAATAAAAATATCATCCATATTACTAAATTTAGGTACCCCTCAAAAGTACCACATGACAGATTTTTGTCACTGTTGTGTCATTTTGCAAATATGGAGTTTGACATTAACAAGGCTGGTATATCTAGTACAAAGCTAAAAAGCCTGGATTTATACCAAGACTGTCAGGGATTCTAACCATTATTATACAACATCTCTCAATGAATGTTTCAAATATGTGGGAACTTATGATGTTTGTGGCCATATTTTCTAAATGCTCTACTTGACATAAAACTATAAAATATTCATGCATTCATCATATACTTTAAATAAATTAAGGTTTTGCTAATACTTTGTACTTGCTTTAGAACTGAGAAAACTTTTGAGGAGGTGACACTGTTGAAATTACTATTATTTTGCTTTTTCTTTCTTTTGGGAAAAACGTAGCTCTCAGTGTTTTATAAATTGAATCCTGGGAAGAGTTTATAAATACTCAAAGAAAGCATCCCATTATCTGTGTCAGGAAACAAAGAATGTTACTTGTAAAAGTTCTTGGAAACCCCATCATCAGATCCCTGGTGTGTAAGACTAGCTAGGAAAACACATGACTAGAATTTTGTAGGGTGAGTCTTAATTACAGAGATGTAGAAAAAGAAATTGCAGGTTAATTTCTTCCTACATTAATAGGCAGGCATAGCTACCATGACCCTTACTGCAGTCATTCAGAGGTATTTTGTGGACATACTTTGTAAATACACTTGTTTGTGTGCATATACATTTGTATTATATTATTATGCATGCTGCCCCAATGTTTCTAAAACACACATGACTTCCAAATTATCTAGCTCAAAAATAATTGCATACACATTAAAGTGAAAGATCCAGAAAGTAGTACATATACTAAAATTTTACCTTCTGAAAGGTGGGGTTGAGAATTTACATTTCAAAAAACTCATGGGAATATTCTTGTTTTCTTTAAAATTATGTGCCTGTAATAACCCAATAATATTCAGTAGTCACAAAACCAACTACTGAGTACCATTACTTTCAGATCATAAAGAATTCTTTTTAATTGCTTTAAATTTAATTTAATTTCCATTGGAATTGGTTCTAATTTTCAAGGGCAAGTTAATGTGTGTGTGTGTGTGTGTGTGTTTGTGTGTTTGTGTGTGTGTGGTGTGAGAAGAGAGAGAGAGGTGTATTTTTTTCTAAGGAATGTTCATTTGATTTTTCAAAGTTTAAGAAAATTCTCAAATACTAAGTACGGCATTTAGTTACTAATTTTTTTCTCCCAAAGCAAATGATCCTATTTTTTAATAAAAAAAACTAGAGGAAGGCCATCAAAACCTGGCCATCTCTTGTCTGCCATGACTGAGAAAGTCTCTTCTCTCCAGTCAAGAAAAAAATTCTCTATATTTATTTTTTGGAAATAGGAAAAATATCTTATGACCTATGTATAGTATATAATTTATTTGTATGCCATTTATGTATGCTTTATGTTTTACCTTTGAGAAGAAGAATGTCTTTATGTATATATGTATCTATATGGCATTGTGTTATATTAAACTGAAGTTAAAAGTTAAAAGATGCTTAGATTGTTTCACAATCCTTGTAGACAGAAAGTGCATGAGAGATAGCTCTGTACCTCTGATAATACCTTGAAGATATTGCTTTCTAGTACTTTTTAAGAGTGAGGGGTGGCTAAGAATGGAAGGTTGTGATGTTCTCATTTACATAAATTTTTTGTTTGTTTGACTTTTTTGGGGGAGGGTTTCAAGATGGACTTTCTCATTACAACAGTCCTGGCTGTCCTGTAACTCACTTTGTAGACCAAGGTGGCCACGAACTCACAAAGATATGCCTGAAGCAAAGAGAAACTAAAAGACACCATCGAAATATGAATACCTGTAGAATGCCTTCCCAGTTTTAGCATGCGCAGAGCCCTGAGGAGCCTCAAAACCTGGACCAAGCGTCCCACATTTTCCAGCTCCTGTGTGGTGTGGCTGCCACTCAGACTTTCCACCAGAAGAGTTATGTAGAAGGGCAAGATAGCAAGGAGGTCTATGATGTTTGGCACCTTCCTCAGGAAGCGGCACCTGTCCTTCACACACAGGAAGCGCAGGAGGAATTCCCCGGTAAACCAGCTTATACACACATATTCCAAAATCTCCAACAGCTGTAGGTTGAGCCAACTTAGCTCAGCTGACATCAGGGCCATGTTGACGATGGACACTGCCACAAAAATGATGGAGATTACTCCGAAGATCCTGGCTGCTGTGGAAGACCCAGGTTTCTCCAGGATATCCCAGAGTTTTTGGCGGACAGTGGGACAAGGTCCTTGTGAGAAGTTCTGCTCACTCTCATGTTGGCTCTCCTGGTCATCTGTGTCCTTCTTAAAGTCAAGCGTTTCACTCAGCTCCTTTCTCCTGAAGTATCTTTCAGGGAAGACAACTTTGTGATTAATTTAAAAAATAACACATATAGAAGGACAAAAGAATTAATTTTGACAGAGAGGTCACACTTACATAGGGATAAAATATAGAAATATATATTCATATTTTACCCAGGGTGTTCCCTGCTAGATTTCCCGTTTTTTAAAATGACAATTTCTTAGTAGAAATTTATGCAAATAGGATTTATTCATAACCAGGCAATTTTGGATTAATGAACTTTTGTGACTTAATTTTTGGTGACAGGAACATCTGATTGCCACTGGAACATTTGTGTGTATAAAAGAAATATATCCATGAATGAGTAATAGTAGTCACAGGTCAACAGTAAGTCACTGTAGAGCCTATATCTTTAAGGGCCAGAGGAGGTCCTTCAAGCAAGTTTTTCACAGATAAAGTTCTGATTTGATGGCAATAAACCAAAATCTTTCATTCCTATGTATCATTTGAAGCATTTTTTTTCTGACTCAGCTACTTAATTACCAAATACTAACTTAAAGCCTGATCAGCCTGGGCTTTCACAAGAAATCAGAATATTAATTTCTGGAAGAAACGGAACAAGAAGTTTCTTTGCTGTTGTTTCTGTTTTGCCTTTAACGTTCAACGCACAAGTTGACTTTAGGATTGATTTCTAGTCTTATGCAAACACCTTAGCCTCCAGTCAAGAGGCAGACAAACCTATTGACAAGGCTCTGGAGTAGGCAAGTTTACACAAAGCCTCAAGCCTTCTCCTGTGCCTTCCTTCTTCTTAGCCCGACTCCTGACTTCCCACCCAGCTGCCGCGCCCTGCCCTGTAGGTACCTGTCCCTGCAGCAGGAGTCGATGCTGAGTTCGTCGATGCCCCAATACTGGATCTCCTGAAGAAAGGAGAGAGCACACAGCTGCTCCATGACATGCAGGCGACCAGTGCGGTAGTAGTGCAGGACATAGCGGAACGCCTGGGAGCTGCGGTCGAAGAAGTACTCGTTGTCCACCGGGTTGGCATCATCACAAAGCTCCAGGGGGCTGGGAGCCGCAGCCAGGGCTCCTAGGCGGCGGTAGGAGGCCACCACTACGGCCAGCTTGCCCAGCCGCGTGTGCGGGAAGCAGGACAGAGCCTGCTGCGAGAGCACGAAGCGGCTGCCGCCCACGTTGACCGTGAGGCAGTCCCCCAGAGCCAAGGGTTCCCCTTCGCCCTCGCTGCAGAATACGCTGGAGTCCAGCGAGGTCAGCGAGCCGCTGTCCAGCGACGAGGAGTCTAGCAGCGGCCGGTTGCGGGGTGACAGATCCATCCCGACCACCTGAGTCTGAGGGCACCACCAATTTGGGAAGGCTCTCGATCAACGCTCGGGTTCCCGCGAGGGCGGTGGCACGGCCCCTCCTGGCGACAGGGATCTCCCAGGCTCCCGAGGGAGAGGCCTCCCACTTGCGCACCCCGACTCTCTCCACCCCCCAGCTTGATGGCTGGTGTCGCTAGGGAGCTGCGAGTGCGCGGTAGAGCGAGGAGGCTGGGAGAGCAAGAGTGGTCGCGCGCACAGAGGGAACCGGTCATGCAATTATGTGTCGTCCAGGAAGGAAGCAGCCAGGACACAAGCTATGTCCCGGTGGCGGTGGCTCTTCCTAGATATAAGCACAGCCTTCTTTCAACTTTGTTATTGAGACCCCACACTGTGTATGGATAGTATAGCTGGCCATTCTGGTGGAGGAGCTGGCAAGGTGCAAACGCGAAGATCTGGAGGGCAGAAGCAGAGAGAGCAGGACTCTGTCAGGTGCCTGGGAAGCGGGATGGTGACCCTCGCTTTTGCCCTGTTGCAGACGAAAAGTTGAGAAACTGGTGGTGACAGCAGGATCTGAGTACTAACTTGAGGATTTATAATGTCCCTCTTCTATTGCAAGGTGTTCACTCTGTGATGTTCTCTAGGGCTGTGAACAGGTGGGGGTGGGGAACATGTCTGGGGTACCTGACTAAAGATTTCCTCCCACTTCTCTCTGGTTCCCATCTGTCATTCATGCTAGATTTTCTTCCCTCCTCCCTTAGTTTTTGAGCTACTACTTCAATAAAAAGGCTAGTTAATTATTTTTGCTGTTTTTTTAATTGAAGTTCCAATGGGTCATTAAGAACTGAGGGGCTCCAGTTTGATGGGTGCCCTTGAGTAAGGGGAACACTGCACACTTCTTAAGTTTTCTCAGAAGAGTCATTCTGGGCGCATTCTCCAACACAAAGGCGAGCTCTCACTTAAGGAAAAGGAGGAAGGCAGAAAGACAAGGAATAGAACAAGCGTGGGCTGAGACGAGGGCTTAAATAACAGCGACCCCACGGTTAAAGGAGAAGCCAAGTTCAGGAGAGCAGTTGGGATCAGCTGAGTGCCTACTGGCCTCTTAGAGCTCNAACCTGTTGGACCCAGGGCCTGGAAGGGAGGGAAGGACAGTGACTCACCTGCTCATCTGTAACTTCTGGCACACCTAGGAGTTGCTCACCAGTGTAGCTGGTAATGTAACCTTCTTTAATCCTTCTGGTCTACACTTGAGAATTCCTACTTCACCAGTCAGGAAGGGAAACTGCTCCTGGCTCAGATCATAGCTTGGTTTTGCTGCTTCACTCTGCCTGCACCAGCATCCTGGCTCCTGGCCTCAGGATTCTGCTGAGATGGACACCCCTGCCCTTGCGCAGGGCTCCTCTGGAACCAGCACCCCTGAGGTGGCCAGTTCCTTAAAGAAGAGTAGAAGGTGAGGAAGGAGGGAGACTAGTCCCAGGGAAGAAAGGCGTGCTCACTGACACGGAATATCACATCTATCTGAGGATGCTTCAATTTTCATTCCTCACCTAACAAAATGTCTACAAAATGTTCCAACATCTCCAAACTGGTGAAGGGCTGTGAAGCAGGGTTAGGACAATTATGTTCTACTTCCCAAACATGGATGAGGATTTATCATTATGTCTAACAACCATTTATGCTCAGTATTGCCCAGTATTCGCTAGTAAACATGAACCAGTCTCTACTTTGTTGTTTCTCAGTAAGTAGTTTCAGAATCTCTCTCTCTCTCTCTCTCTCTCTCATCTGTCTACCTATCTACCTATCTTATTGTATTGACGAGAGCTTTTCCATGGATGGGACAGTCACTTGGTCGTTTAGTTCAGACTTTGCCACTTTACTCTGGGACTCTTCATTATTATTTATTTTGTGGACCTGAGTGCCTCAGCAAGACATCGAGTTTTACTAAAGAAGACTAGACATTTACTGGCTGCTTACTTAATACCATGACATTTTGTACACTCTCTACTAGGGCCATATCTTGTTTAGTCATAACAACACCATGAGCTACCCACGTGCTCATGTAATGGAAGAAGAAATGGAGATAGAGAGCTTGAGTGTTTATTCAATACATATTCAAGCATAGCAATAAATGGGCTGCATCTAAGTTAAAGGTGGAGATGATGGTTTTTGTTGGTTTTCAAATAAATCAAAGTAGGATGACTTTTGCTTTGTGTTTCCAATGAAGAGCCAACATTAATGATATCCTGGGCCTTATTCTAAATGCTTAACACATGCTGGGAAGGAAACGGTTAGAATTCCTTTTTGTGACTCTTTCAGCTAACTAGTGAGCAAAATTCAACACATTCTTTTAACTCTGGTATTTCTAGGTGATGGTTCTATTAGTAGCTCTCACTTTGGTTAACTTTTACCTCTCTAAAGAACTCTTTCAAGCAGAAAATATACAGACTGAATTATCCCAGGAAACATAATCATTTATGTTTAGATACTGTGTTGTTTTTAAGGCATGTCCTTTTATACTGAGGGTAAAACTTAATCTCAATTATAGATGAGTTAGGCACTGAAAGAGAAAAAAGTTCATAGCTCTGATAAGCCATATGATAAGTAGCTAAGGTCTACACTAACTCCACAGATCATAGCAAGGAAACAGGTAAATTTTTGCAGAATTACTTTAGATAAAGAAGGTGATGGGAGCTTTTGGGTGGCACTGCCAGATCCCTGACCCTCAGCTCTGATAAGTGGTATTCTGTGGAAGGAATTATAATAATAATAACAACCATCTTTGGGAGTATGAGGATGTGGTTCAGTGGATAAGAACATTTGTTGTGCAACTGTGAGTACCTGAGTTCAAATTTCTTTTTTTGAGAGGAAAGTAATTATATTTATATAGTTTTTAACCCAATAGAAGATCTGAGAAGGGAAATAATGTTATCTGAGTAATTAGGAAGTGCAATCAAATAACTTCCAAAATATGTAACAAATCATAGAGACAATTGGCTATCTGGGCAATTATCCAAAGTCATGTTTGTAGCGTTGAAGTAACCAACTTTGGCTAAGGCCTAACGTAATTGACATA
>LOJH01060022.1:0-11183 GCA_001685095.1 Ellobius talpinus
CCCTCTTCTGGCCTGCAGGCATACACACAGACAGAATATTGTACATAATAAATATTTTAAAAAAACAAAAAAAACCTAGAGACAGATATTGGGGTTCAAGCTGAAGATCAGAAAAGCAAAACAACCAACCATTAGAGAAGTCTTACCTCTACCAAGGCTGGGTGACTGCAGACTAATCCCTGAGCCTCGGTCTCCTCCCATCTTAAATGCTTATATTCCCCTATAGTGCTGGGATCAAAGGCATGTGACTCCCTAGTACTGGGATTAAAGGTGTGAGCCGCCACCACCTGGATCTGTTTCTGCATTGATCTTGTGTAGTCCTTGAACTCACAGAGATCCTTCTTCCTCTGTCTCCCAAATCCTGGGATTGAAGGTGTGTAACACCACTGCCTAGCCTCTAGTGGCTTTTTTAACCCTCTGATCTTCAGTCAAGCATTATTTATTAAAGCATAAATAAAATACCACTATAATATCCATTTGCCCTGCAGGCACCAGCTGAACCATCTCCCAACCCCAAAACCTTAAGAACCATATATCCTGTTAACTTTTGTATCCTCAGCCCCTCTAGATTGAAGTTCATAGGAGACCGTCAGTAAATGACTGCTAAAGTATCTTTTTAAATGCATGAATTAGCATCATTATTACCAGAATTAGTTACTATGAAATGCTGAAAGTACAGAAGCAGAAATCAAGGGGGCTTATTACACTATGAAGCTAACGGGACAGTGCTGGCCGTCCTTACACTTGAATGCTGCTTTCTTGTTCGTTTCTTCCATCACCCAGCTGAGATTTACTGACGTACCAGACAGAAGACAGCCTACCGGACAGAAGACAGCCTGCAGATACAAAGAATGGCAGAGCTAGCTGAGGTAGCTCCCGTTTTCCGGTGAAGTGTGTATAGCAGGGCCGTCTTTGGAAGGTCACTTCAGGAAGCTTCTGACACTGAACAAAGTATCTTTTATGCATCCTGTTTCTGTTGCCCTCTCAGTGTGATGCATCCCTTGATAGCCTTGCCCCTCTCCAGGCTTTAGCTGCTTTCTTTGTTCACGGAGTGAGGAGGAAGATCCTACCGATTACTCAGTGCTTGTCAAATCTGGCTGCTCATCAGTCCCTTTTGACACATCACAACCTTTATCATCTCCTCAGATATTTCCTCTTTGGTGTTCTTCGGGGATCGCAGTTGTCTGTATGCTCCGGAATGGGATGTCGTCTCAGTCTTAGATGCTCTGGTCTGCCTCTAGGCTCCATCCCACACTCCCTGTTCTCTTTCAGTGCAGGATGATTCCTGTTGCTGTCTCTGAAGCTCATTGGGGATTTTTTGTTTGTGTTTCGGCTGTAGCAAATCTACTTTCAGAAGTTCATTAGCTCTCTTGCTAGACTTCTTACTTGTAGAGATTCTGTTTCGTTCTTACAGTTCTCTCTGCTGGAATTCCTTCTCTGTTCATGCATGCCGTCTGTCTTTTCCAGTAGATCCTTTAAACAGAAGTCCTTTTTTAAAACTCCTTTTATGATAGTTCCCACAAATACAGGCACTGCCTGATAATCCTTACAAGTCTGTTGACCATGAAATAATCTCTCTTTATTTACCATTTTCCCACACATTTGCTGGTCCCTTAAGTTTCCCTGTATATTGTCTGTTAATGTCCTTGGCCATTTTCTTACAGAACATTTCTTGTTCTTGCTGATTTATGTCGCATAATAATATGAACTGTAAACAGAGTCTCCTAATCTGTAGCTTGCCTTTTCACTTTGAGCGTGATGAGTTTCATCATTGAATTCTAATAGTCAGATTTACTGTTACTTTCATTTCTGGCCTGTGCTTGGCATCTCTTATACCTCACGGTCATAAAGATGCACTTATCCAATTTCTCTGGGAAGCTCTACCGCTTAGCTTTGCATATGAAGTCAGCTAGGTCTTTAACTATCTAGAATTTAGTTTTGTGTGGGGATTAAGTAGGGAATCTAGCCATTGTCCCTATGAATAAAAATGATCTTATCGCCACTGAATCATAATGCCACTCTCCCATCCGTCACATTCCCACGTGTGAATGTGCACTGGGGGTAGGTTCATATACTTCTACAGCAGCAGGATGTTTTCCTCGTTATTATTTTACCCCATGGATGTAAACTGCATGGATAGTAACATATAAAGTTATCCAGGTCCATTAAAAAAAAACCTTAAGAAAGTTACTCATGGTGTTTGTTAGGCTCATCCTAAAATTC
This sequence comes from Ellobius talpinus, assembly GCA_001685095.1. Lineage (NCBI taxonomy): Eukaryota > Metazoa > Chordata > Mammalia > Rodentia > Cricetidae > Ellobius > Ellobius talpinus. Next base: position 2,224 of record LOJH01060022.1, read on the forward strand.
ATTTGGAAAAATAAAGAACTAAGAATAGCCAGGGTTGGGTGGGCGAGATGGTTGAGTGGGTGAATGTGCCTGCTACCAAGCCTGAAAACCTGAGTTTAATTCCATGGCCCCTCATGAGGGAAGGAGAGAGCTGGGTCCTGCAGATCATCCTCTGACCTGCACATTCGTGCCCTCGTGCAGTCAATAAATAGATAAATGCAATAAAGACATGTACATTCAAGCATTACACTGTGGCTTGACTCTTAGAACCTTGGCTTTTAAAGTGGTCTTTGTTTAAGTTTTGTCGAGTTGGAACTGTCAATAAAGCTTCGCGTGCAATGGGAGGGGCAATAAGAAAATGGCCATACCCTAGCACAGGAAAGCATGTGAAGGAGAGGGGCAAGTAGCCCAACTCGCCAGGAGTGTGCCACGAGAGGGCAAGAGAAAAGGACGATCTGGGGAGGAAGAAACAGCTGCAAGGGGAAAACCAGACAACACCGTTAGGAGAGCCCTTCCCCGTGTCCCATGTTCCTTCGGGAGCCCAGTCTCATTTTGGAAGGGACCTGCTTTATTCCTGCACCCTCTACTTAAGCAATGATGAGATTTTGAATGAGCTACTGTTCCCTACCCACCCATCTGTTCCTAACTGCTGTTTTCCTATGCAACCCGCCCACGTTAGATACATGCCCCAAGTGTTTGGATTATGATTGGCAACCTGCACAATACCGCTCACTAGGCATGGCACTACCAGGACTCACCGGGTGAGTCCTCCATGACTCCGGGTCTTGACCACTGTTCATTCTGGTCATTTTCCACTGATGTTTTTACAGTGGGTGACATGAGGAAAGGAGATAAAAATCTCCAGCCGCAGCAAAGAATTTGCTAATTTCCTGCTCTAAGCAACAGGTACCCAAAGTGTCATTCTCCTGTCAGCTAGCTGGTATGTGCAGCTCACTAACATGCTAATCCATCTGTATCTGTGTCTCCACTCATGTGTAGCCTGGAGCTCAGGAAATCATCACAGTCATCTGCCAGTAGCTGCTGCTTTTACTGTAAGTAGCCCTTTGCTTCCCAGGTGTCTCAGGATCTTCTTTTAGCTCTGTGGAGTTCAGCCTGCAAGTAGAATAAAATCTTACACCCAGTTTGGACAGACTGAATCTGATCATGGTCAGATCTGTCCCACTGATCAGGTTGTCTGGGATTTGCCCTGCGCTGCATTCATCTGAGAGGTAAACTTCTCCCTTTGACTCTCAGCCTTACTGGAGCGTTACTTGTAATTCTGGATGCTGGGTGTGTCTTAGCAGGAGGCCTTCCTCTCAGAACCAGAGTTTAGTCTCTGAACCCAGACCAGAAAGGGGCACTTTCTGCTCTGGAAACACAGTATAATTAATGCAAGAGGACATTAACCAATGTCAGAATTGAAACTTGTCCTAGGCCCTGGGGAGCTCCTGTGTGCTTGGCTAGGAATTTCACTTCTGCACCTTTGATGCCCAGCCTTCTGCCCTCTGTCAGTTCCAAACACTGGGCACTGACTTTGTTTCTTAATGTTCCTTACAGAAAACTTGACAGAATCAGAGAGACACCCAACCAGTATGTTTCAAATATCTCAGTAACTTTCTGCTTTATATCATTTACTGTTTTCTCTGAGGTTGTATATATATTGTAACTGTTCACTTTTTGATGTTTGTGGTCATGTGGTGTGTGTATGTATGCATATCTGTGCATGTAATTGTGTGTGGTGTACCTGTGTGCCTGCATATTCATGTGTATGTGGCCATGTGGTGTGTGTGTATGCATACATGTGCGTGTGATCGTGTGTGTGTGGTGTACATGTGTGCATGCATATCCATGTGTATATAGCAGTGTGGGGTGTGTGTGATGTACATATCCATATGTATAGACCGATGTCTTCGTCAGCTGCTCTTCACCTTTCTGTATCAGAACTCTGGCTAATCGCCTTGCTCTGGAGAGGTGCAGCATCTATGTGGTACTAGGAATCCCAAGCCCTGGGGATCTGAACTCCTGTCTCCAGGCCCTAGCATTTTCCCTGCTGAGCCTTCTTGGCAGCCCTACATGTACACTGTTTAATCAAACTGTTGGAGAGCACCTGATAGACATTCAGTGCATCTGTTCTTAGGCATACACCTGCACCGAGGTCCACCTTTCCCCAAATCCAGTTCTGTCGTGACTAACATTAGCCTGGAAGTGTGTGTATGTGATAGTTGAGAGTCTGAATCCCTGATATTTTTCTAAGGAAATGATTATTTTATCTCATGGGAATACTGATATTTAATATCACAATTCCACATGAATATAATGTGTTACTATCTCCAAAGCATGGCTATTAGAGATACAGTTAAAATATATTATTTTGCTCCTTCTCTGGTATAGGATATAATAAAGTTTCATGACTTCTACAGTTATTTGGAACAAATTTAAAAATATTGTCACAAAGACTTTATATATGTTAGTAATTGCCTTCATCACTGTTCTATTGCTGTGAAGAGACACCATGACCAAGGCAACTTTTATAAAGGAAAGCATTTAATCGCGGGGCTTGCTTATAGTTTCAGAGGTTTGGTCCGTTATCATCATGGCAGAGAGAATGGTGTCATGCAGGCAAGCATGGTACTGGAGCTTTTATATCCTGATCCACAGGCAGAGAGAGAGAGAGACCGGGCTTTTTGAAACCTCAAAGCCTACCCCAGTGGCACACTCCTCCAAGAAGGCCATACCTCCTAATCCTTCTAATCCTTTCCAGCAGCTCCCCTTCCTAGTGACTAAGCATTCAAATATGTGAGCCTCTATGGGCCATTCTAATTCAGAAGTCACTTTTTAAAAAGTTGATAAAAGATTTATTTTCTAATTATCTGAAATTCTTTGTGTGTGGTCTTGGTACCACTCTGATGCCAAGTAGATAAGACAAAAGATACCTCTGAGTGTTTTAATAATAATTTTAAAAAGTTCAAAACAGTACTGATAATTTATACTTGACTAAAACACAATTTTATTATGGTTCAATCATAACTTCTAACAGTGAAACCTCAACAGAGATGGTCAGAAATTGTAGCCCTCCTGTTTGTACTGGTCTATAAGCGTCAGATCTACATGTACCTGTTTGTGCTGGTCTATAGGCATCAGACCTACATCTACTAGATCCACAGTTGATTTTTAAGGAAATGAAGAGAACTGGTTTTCCTTAGGACTTCCCTCTCCTGTGATAGGTCCTGAGGACGGTGTCAGGTTAACTGAAACCATACAGAAACCATCTTCCTCAGAACACTGAGCCTGCAGCCCCTTGGCATAACGTCACGTGTGAGAAGGCAAATGATGGATGACTCTGTCATAGCTTAGCTTGCATAGAAGACCAGAATTGCAGTTACAGAAAACGCTAGAAGACTTTTGATTAGTTATGTAGGGGCTTATAAACACCCACATGTCTCTTCCTTGTGAGGAATAAGTGCCAGCCAGTACAGTCAGAGGTTCTTCCCAGCACTGGAAACAGCTTTTCAAATAGAATTCTCCAATTATGTTTTTATGTAAAGACTGCATTTCAAGTTGTAGGAAAAAGAATAATTTCATTATCTAGATATTTTGATATATTTAAGTATTTATATTTGCATAATTTGGGTCATACCTGTAAGAATTTTAAGATTGTTTCCTCAACTCCTAAAAAGAAATCATTATGTTGTCTAGGTAAGCAAGGGGTTTGTGGTCCTCCCCAGGGAGGGGTTTGAGGGCCTTCTCAAGGATTTTCTTTGCGTTGAGAGAAAAATTCAGAGCTGCTGTCCACACAGCCTCCTTTCCCCAAGCCCTGGCCCTGGGCCACCACCTCCTCTTCCTACTTTTGTTACTGTATTGATATTAACTAACCAGCCCTTCTCCCTCCGACAGTGGAAACTTCCTCCACAGACAGCTTCCTTGGGCTCGTCTATCTTCCCTGAACCCCACCTTTCTCTCTCCCCTGTAACCCGGCAGAGGGTAAAGCTATGGTTAGTGTGAGTGCTACTGCTACCTCAGTTTCCAAATTTCCAGCCCTGTGGGTGGGGGTGGGAGAGAGCGGAGAGGCTGCTTGGCGGCCCTGATGGCTTTCTGGACCTGTGCTAGGACAATTCCCCCTTCCAGATAGGCTCTTCCTTTCTCTGTGGAGGGGAAAAAAAGGATATTTATCTGTCTGGGCCCAAGTTCACCACCTTTGACATCAAAACTGTTCTAGGTTGTTAGACCTGCCTGCTGTCTTCTGGGCTTTGCTAGGAAATTAGACAGACTGACCTCTCCTGGCCCGTGACCCCTAGCTCCATGCCTAATAACTATTAGAGCCACCCATCTTCCTTTAGCAGATGCCAACCTGTCCTGGCTCTTCCATTCTGACAATGGTGAGCTGAGTGTCCCTAGCCTCTCAGAGGGAAACCTCGGTCCACATCTCACTGCTAGGCGCGCTGTCTCTGTCCTTGGAAGTTCTAAGGTGCACTGGGGAGAGACATCCTGCACGTCAATTGAAAGATTTAGCTATACTTGAAAGTATAAAGAGCCTTTCCTGTTCTGGGAAGACAAAAATCTTCACATGTGCTGTCTGGGAAATGCCATCAACAAGAAACCAAGCAAGTCAGTTATGTCTGTTCCCACACTGGTACAGTACTCTGGCACTGACAGGGCAGCAACTAAAGCAACACACACAATCGTGGCTGGAATTCACAAATACGGCATGGAAATGCACAAGCTGCAGAAAAATGGTATACCAAGTGTTTACAGTTTGAAAGCTATAAAATAAGACCATCCCATGTACTTTTTAGGAATATATACATCTTCTGAACATATATGTATACATAAAACAAATATGAATAGATATATGTGTTCACATATACACTTGTAATAAAAATACAAATAAATTCAAGGAAAAGATAAATACAGAATATATGGTAGTAGTTCCAATGGGCAAGTGCTGGCCTGTGAGGTGTAGACAAATGTTCTCAACTGAACTGTGCCCCTGGCTAGAGACCATAGTCATGCTAAGAGTCACTAGTGAGGACCAAACTAGGGTAAGAAGGAAGGAAAAGGGTGCTGGGAGAGTTTGTTGTCTGTGGCACCCCTGAATCCACCCCACTTCCTGCTTCTCTTTGCAGAGACGGATGCTTCACCCCATGTCATCAGCAGAACTCTCCATATCTCCAGTGGCTTTGGTGTATATACCAGTGAGCTAATGAGCGAGCGAGCGTGGAAGAGCCCGTCTCTAGCCACGTAGTCTGTTAGCTACAGGATCTGTTAGAGGCAATGTCCAAGACTGGGAAGGCTTACCCAAAGCGAGTGATAAGGAACAAGTGACTGGTCATATTGAGAAGGTTTGGGCCCCTGGTTTCTTGGGGGACTTTATGATAAGCTTGAGGGTCTTGTCTGTACTGAGAGTCTGTAAATGGTCTCTGGACGAACAGAACTTGAAAGGCGCTTATGTTTGTCCCTGCCTGCCGCGGGCCGGCTGAGCTCTTCCTGCCCCTTGTTGCATAGTCTCTGCCTCTGAAGAACCCCGTGCTTTTCTTTGCTAAGCTTACAGCATTCTAAATGTGGCCTTTCAAGATCATCAGAGAAATAGCACTTGGCAGTCTATTGCCCAAATAGATCTGCTTCTTCCAGAGCTCGAGAAAAAGAACAGAAGAACCGGAAGTCAGGTGGCACAGAGTATGGAATCATCCCTAGGCTGGCTCAAAGTTAATACTTCTATGAGTTTCTTGAAAAGTTGATTTAGAGAAAATTTACATACTAAATTATTTATTATTTTATTTATTTCCTATATTTATTTATTTCCGTTAATTTATTTCCTATATTTTAACATGAACTACCTTTCAAGCATCTGTGTTTCTGTGATTTGTCAATAGAGAGTTTATTAGGCTTGGTTCAGACCTTTTATCTCCAAGAAAGAGTTACTATCTTTCAAGGAAAACGTGCAATCCAGAGTTCTTTCAGAATACTATATTCAAAGTGAATTTTTTTAGAAATCATAGTAGCAACAACTGCCTTATGATAACTGTGACTTTAGGCCAAAAGTCAGAAGTCCTAAACTCACTCTGCTCCTTTAATGGAATCTTTTATTTTATTTAACTTTTAAGTGATTCTCTGTGAATTTCACATCATGCATCCCAATCCCATTTATCTCCCTGTCCCCTCACTTCTGCCCTCTGCCCTTGCAACCCCCCCAACACACACACAAAGAAACAAAATAAAATTTAATAGGAAAACCTAAAACCCAACCAAAGGGGGAAAAAAAGAATCCTGTTATGGAAACTGTAGAGAGGCCCATTGAGTCACATAGTTTACCCTTTAGCCTCTACATGCAAGTGTGCATTGCCATGAGTCATTGATCTGGTTCGCGGCCTCTGGCTTCTGCTCCACCACCAATAATGTGCTTTCACTGGGGCTCCTCTTGGATATCCTGTTGTCCTGTGTCATCGTGGAGATCCTGCAGTTTTGGATCTATAGGTTTGTCCCCTTCACAGTTCATAGATTCAGTGGATGTTGGGGCGAGTCAACTCATAGCCCTGGTTCCGAGACTGGGCAGTAGCTGGGTTGGTCAGCCCGCCAGCTTTCCCTCGTCATCACACCCAATGCAGCCTGCAGCAAGGAGCAGGGTCAGTTCTCCTGCTCTCAGGTCCTCAGCTCCGGCTCACTCAGTCCACGAGGGCCAGCTCCATTATTTAGCCCAGGAGATGTGCTGGGCCCTCTTTCCTGGTTGCTGTAGGGGTTATAACGGGAGGGGTGGCATTAACTCTCTTGCTCTCATTCTCTCAGAGTTGGGCTCACCTGTGTCCCCACCTACAGGGTCAACTCTAGGGTGCTGCCCAGGTGAGTTGCACACCCAGGGTGAATGGTGAAGTGAACGGTAAGGCCATCCATCTTTCCTGAACTCAGGAGCCAGCTCTTCCCTGAGAGGCAGGGCCAGCTTGTCTGCTACAATTTCCAGCAAGGGGCAGGGCACCATCACAGACCTCAGCCGCAGCCGGACCACAGATGTGGTTCTCAGCAGCAGCTTAGGCCCTCCCTGGATGTCGCCATGGCCCCAAACACAGCACAGGCCACCCAGATCAGTATGGCCCTGATGGCAGTATGGTCGGACACCAACATGTTCATTACCATCCCAGACCCCAGCCACTCACTGCAGGACCATGGACCCAGACATGGCTCTAGGCAGCAGCCCTGAACTGGACAACACCATGACTCTGAGTGTTTTAATAGGATCTTGCTGGCCACCATCTAATTAGGACCTCTTCAAAAGATGAAATAGAAGTTTTTCTGTTGTATTTTAGAAAAGCCACCCTAGCTAAATGCCAAAACACTGCAGATGTATTATCTAAATGGTAATACTTTCAAATAAAATATCCTTGGCCTCTAAATGCTGAAGATTACCGTCAGTCTTCAACAGATCAACAAACATTAATTAACATTTATGCAACAGGCATTTCCCTTAAAGAGAGAGTTCTTGGCATGAATATTCAGCAAATGTTTGTGTTGCTCCACGGTGCAATATAAAAACATTGTGGCTTACAAACAAAGTGTTCATTTTTCCTTCTGTTCAGCTGTTACCTAAATCTCCCCGGTTCCTGTTTTTCACTTAAGCCTTTGAGGTCACACACCTACTGTGCACTGAGATGATAGTTCAATCTACATGTTAACCTCCTCCCCCAAAATCTTATTTGGTGTACGCATTTTCAAAATGCCTGTGTGTGCCTCTCCTGTGACGTCCATGAGTGTGCCGGGTCCAAACTCAGATATCATCCGCATCAGGATGCAGAAAAACAAATAAATTATTGCTTTTTTTTAAATGAAGCACATTTTAACAAACTAAAATTCCTTGCAAAACAGTAAAAAAAATCTAAAGCAGTATGAAATGTTTCCATTATCGAATAAAACCATGAGATGTTTCATGTGTGTTGTGTCATTCATTGATGTCCTCACTTCATAGAAACCAAGGCACATACATAATCACAAGGGTTACTTCTGCCTGTGGTTGTTGCTGTGTGCGGAATTGTGAGGCACACAGAGAATGTAGCAAACCATCCGGTGCCATCTTCCTACATTAAACTGTGGTTCAGGGAGGTTAAATAAGTGGCTTGTGGCCAGTCATCTACGTAGAAGTAGTATTTGGACCCAAATAACCTGGCTCCAGTGGCCATGCTGCTTCAGATGGAATGTTTCCAGTGTTAGGTATCTTGAGGTGGATAAGTGGTGAGTGTCCTCTGTGCCAGGGCTCTGTTGATCCTAGGCTGACCAGAACTGCTTCCCATTGGGTGTACATTACTGATCCTGTCTTGGTCTGAAAGTATATGGTCATTGATAACAAATCAACCGACTCAGTCTCTTGCATCTTGCTGATGGCTGGCCTCTTTAAAAGTACCATGTGTCAGACAGATGGTGGTGGCACATGCCTTTAATCCCAGCACTCAGGAGGCAGAGGCAGGCAGATCTCTGTGAGTTCGAGGCCAGCCTGGTCTACAAGGGCTAGTTCTAGGACAGGCACCAAAGCTACACAGAGAAACCCTGTCTTGAAAAAATAAAAAATAAATAAATAAATAAATACCATGTGTCTCGTAAAGCTTTGCATATAGCAATGGGTTTTTCTGCTTTTCACAAGACAGCAAATGTTTCATAGTCCCAGTAAGGTAAAGCCAATTATGGATCACAGAAAATGCCACCAAAACAGCCTGTCCAGAAATAATGAAGAGAATTCTTCAGCCTCTACTGAGAGTTTCTAAGGTAACTGAAGGGACTACTGGAAAGTCATTCCTGCATCCAGACTTCAGTAGGCAGCGATCTATGCTGATGCAGGAAAGGTCTTGGAATTAAGTGATCAGGACAACAGAATTAGCGTAGTGACTGAGCAACCACCATGAGATTTGAGGACAGCTAGCTTGCCTGAGAAAACTGTAACCAGGGGTCCAGTAAGTTCATTCTACTGCATTCTCTCTCTCTCTCTCTCTCTCTCTCTCTCTCTC
>LOJH01060024.1:0-11183 GCA_001685095.1 Ellobius talpinus
ACCTTTAGAAGAGCAGGCAATGCTCTTAACCTCTGAGCCATCTCTCCAGCCCAGTTACGATGTTTTAATAACCTAAGGCTTTTCACGACAGTGAGACACATCTGCCCCCAGCAGCAACAATTTACTTCAAAAGAGGATGATGGGCATCAAAGAACCTCTGTATGGCATTTTCTTTCATTTGTAGCAAAGTTAACCACTGTGCAAAGAACTGTCCTTGCCTTCACTGTTGACAGCATGCTCTCCACAATTGGACAAGCAGGACACAAAAGCAGACAACTGTCAACTCTGGCAAGACAAGGTGGGGCAGTCCTTCAAAATTCCTGCTTCACAGAAAAGTTTGTCAGATATTCTAGGCCTGTAGGCCAAAGATGGATGCCTCAATGCTGCAGGGGTAACTGCAGGAGTTGACCTTAGGGTGACTGTCCAGGAAGCCAGATATCTCTGTCATTTCTTAATTTTGGAAGTTGCTTGCTCTGCACTTCCTGTTTACTCAGGTAATAGTATAACCTTCTTGGGTCTCTGATGGGGCTGAAGATTAGATAGTTATAGTTACAGTTTTTCATAGTTTTGATAGAAAGTTTTGATATAAAACTTTTGACTCACCAAGATAGGATAGATACTGGAATATTTTCTCTAAATTTTCCAAATACAGATAGACTGGATATTGTAAGTATAATTCTTACCTGATAATTGTTCTTATTGTATATGGTTTTACTGTGTTAGAGTTAAAACCTTCCCTTTTCATTTAGACAAAAGGGGGAAATGTTGTGGGATATTTGTATGTTGTGTGAAGATGTATTGCTGTGATTTGTGTAGCAAAAAGCTGATCAGCCAATAGCTAGGCAGGAGGTATAGATGGGATTTTTAGGGATAGAGAGAGGAAGAAGAGAATCTAGATGCCATGGGGACTTGGAACAAGTCAGAAACAGAATGGAAGAGAGAGAAAAGCCACATGGTAGTATGTAGATTAATAAAAATATGGTTTAATTTAAGTTTTAAGAGCTAGTGAGACATGCCTAAGCTAAGGCTGAGCTTTCCTAATTAATAATAAGTCTCCATGTCATTATTTGTGGACTGGTGGTTCCAATGGAAAAGCACCATTGAGGCCTTTTCCTAACACAGTCACATACCAAGGAACTAGTAGCATGTGTGTGTGTGTGTGTGCCACATGTATGTGGTGCCTTTGGAAGCCAGAGAGGGTGTCAGATCTCCTGAGTTGAAGTTACAGATGATTATGGTGTGCTGAGAATCAAACTCAGGTCCTTTGGAAGAGCCAAATCATCTCTCCAGGCCTAGTGCTAGTAGTTAACATCAACATTGGAGTTTGGGTGAAGGAATAGGTACTATTTCAATCCAAAAATGTTATTCTTATATTGAGGGGCCATCCTACGGACACATCTCTTCACTGCTTTTCTGTTGATGTTGACTTGATCATCTGGCTAAGGAATAGCTATCAAATTTCTCAACTCTTAAGTTAATACCTCCAACCCCATGCCTGCAGGAGTAGGAGGGAGCTATGAGAGAGTAATGAGATTATGATCACAATACATCATATATACACATACAATACATCATATATACACATACAAAAATGTCAAACTCAGAAGGACAACTTATAAGATGAGAGGAAATACTTGCAAATTACATTATTTTATTCAGGATATAGGATCCAGAGTAAATAAAAAACATTCACAAATTAATGCTGGCCAAAGTATATTGTAGCTCCCACACTTAAAGTTTCAGCACTCAGGATGTTGAGGCAGGAAGACTGTGAGTTCATTATCTCAAAGAAGACATTGTCAAGAAGCCACTTTTCATTGCCTTTCTCCCCTGGACTGAACCCCGTAATCCACTGTCTGTCCCTGTAGACTTGTCTTTTAGTAACTTTTTTCCTGACCATTACCAATAACAACTTTTAACCAACCCCCTTTAAATGATAATAAATATCCATAACCCCTCTTTTGAGAGTGTGGGCATCATTTTCTAGACTACTTTCTGTTGTTTGGGGGCATTGGTAATCGTTGGACCATGAGAAAATTCAGGATAATGATTAAGTCTTCGTTGGAGTGGTTTGTGACAGGGTAGGACAGTCCTTCAAAATTCCCTGCTTCTCAGAAAAGTCTGTCAGATATGCTAGACCTGTAGGCCAGAGATAGATGCCACAGTGTTACAGAAGAACTTTGGACAATTGCTCAGGCAGCCAGACATCCCTATAGGACAGGGATCTGTCCAGACATCTGTCTGGACAGTCCCCCAAAGTTCCTCTGCAACATTGGGACATGCATCTTCAGTCTACAGGCCTAGAATATCTGGCAGGCTTTTCAGTAGAGCAGGAAATATGAAGGACTGTCCTACCTTGTACTGACAAAGTTTATCAATTACTTTTCTCTGTGTCCTGAAGAATGTCTGGCAGACTCTTCTGTGAATCAGGAACTCTGAAGGACTTCCCCACCTTGTTTTGGCAAAGTTCAGCAGCCAATTTCCTGTGGGTCCTGCATGTCCAGTTCATACAGCATACTGTCAAGCAATCAAGGCAAAAACAGTTTCTTGCCCAAAAGTCTAAATTTGCCACAGTAAAAGCAAACTCCATCATTTTCTCTGAAATAAATTGGTCCTGCCAGGAGAAGATATGTCTCATTGTCATGAAAAGCCCTAAGTTAACAAAATATTTTAAATGCCATATTCTATAGGTCTTTGAAGTGTTTGAAAATCATCTATCTAAAATATACCTGTTTAACCTTGAAAACATACCTAATGTGATTAAGTTTAATTATTAAAGATTAACTACTAACCTCATTTCTTATTTATACATTGCATTTTTAATGAACTGTGTAAGTACAATACCCCAAACGGGAGTAGAAACATATGTATACTGTAACAAAATTTAAATTTTTATCAATATATCAAAATCCATGCCAATGAAATATCTGAGATTAATAATTGTCTTTTTATCCTCTATTCCTATGTTCCCCTAAATTATAGCAAACATCCATAACCCACCAAATAACTAAAAGCCTCCCACAACCCAACTTTTGGGGATGTGGAAATCACATTCTCTAGACTGCTTTCTGTTGAATGTGGGAAAAGGCATCTTTGGAGCCCCTGAGAAAATTTGAGATAATGACCAAGTCCTGGGAAGACCAGAAATAACCTTTGTTGATAGATATCGCCTGTCAAGTTTTAGGAGGTCTCTCTTGATCAAATCTGATCTATAGTAACCTGGAACAAATCCATAGTCCCTTGTTTCCTGTGGAAACAAAAGTAAAACTGCTTCTCCAAATCATTTTGATTTCCCTTTGACAAAGACCTTTTTTTTTTACTTCTTTTTTAAAGTTAAGGTAGCCCTAAAGTATCTGGGTTTGGTTCAGTTTTTCAGTACAGTTCACAATCCCACATCTCCCAGCAGCTGTCTCTTGCCCATCAACAATCAAAAATATTCAAAACCAACAGAATACTCTACAGGATCCAAACTCCCTGTGTATTTCTCACCTTTGTGGCTTTTTCCTTTTATTTTACTTTTACTGCCTCTAAAGACTTAAATTTTTAAAACTATTTCTATGACTGCCTATACCCATATTCTTTCTTTCTTAAACCTACACACATTGTAAAATACACTGAAACCTGTTTAGAGGTTTTTTTCCCAATCTGGATCTCTTTTACTTTATATCTCTAGTCTTTTTTTGACAAGGGCAAACTTTTAACTGCTAAGCTACACCTGGATCCTATGCACAGCTTTGGTGGCTGGTTGGGCCAGTTTCTTGGGTTGGGAAAACCAAGCCTAAAGCTCACAGCCCAGTCAGAGGTTCGTGACTGAGAACTACATTTAACCTTACTAGCTGTGGAAGCCCATACCTGTGCTGCCACAAGCAGTTCTTAGCTTGCCATTTCTAATTTCTATTTAGTGCTGCTGGCTGAACAGTAGGGCCTCTTTAAGGAGCCATGTCCCCTTCCTTCCTCCCTCCCTCCCTCCCTTCTTTCTTTCTTTCTTTCTTCTTCCAGCTTTCTTGGGCCCTACCTGGAAATTTGGACCCGTGTTGGTATTCCAAATATTGTAGAATTTTCTTTTACTCTTATGCTCTTTTGGTGGGCCTGCCACCCAGCTCCCAAATAAATCATGTAGGGAGAGGCATATTATTTCTTATGAATGCTCAGCCTTAGCTTGGCTTGTTTCTAACCAGCTTTTCTTAAATTAGTACATCTGTCTACCTTTTTTACATGTGGAGTTTTCTCTTCTTCTATTTCTGTATACCTTTCTTTACTTATTTCTCCACAGCTTGCTGTACAGCTGGGTGGCTGGCTTCTGATGGCCCCCTCTCCTGTTCTTTTGCTCCTTCCTTTTTCTCCCAAATTTCTTCTTCTATTTATTCTCTCTGCCTGCCAGTCCCACCTATCCTTTCTCCTGCCTCACTATTGACTGTTCAGCTCTTTATGAGATCATCAAGTGTTTTAGACAGGCAAAGTAACACAGAGTTAAACAAATGCAACATAAAAGAATGCAATGTGTCTTTGCATCATTAAAACAAATGTTCCACAGCATAAACAAATTTAACACATCTTAAAATAATATTCTACAACAGTTGAAGACTAGATAGTCATAAAGTTTTCCTTAGTTATGATAAAAGGTAAATTAGGTATAAAACTTTAGAGTCACACAAAAAGATAAAATAGATAATAGATTTTTTTCTCTAATTTTGCCTGAATGGACTGAATATTGTAATTCTTACTTAATAAATGTTTTGTTATACCCAGTTTTACCATGTTAAGGTTAAAACCTTTCTTTTTAATTAGACAAAAAGGAGAAATGTTGTGAAATGATCCTTCTGCATACTGCGAATATGTACTACCCTCATTGGTTAATAAAGAAGCTGACTGGCCAATAGCTGAGCAGAATAAAGTTAAGTAAGAGAGCCAAACTGAGAATAATGGAGGAAATAAGCACAGAGTCTGGAGTTGTCAGTCAGATGCAGAGGGAGCAGAAGATGAATGTGCCATGCTAATAAAGGTACTACCACATGGCAGAGTGTAAATAAGAAATATGGATTAACTTAAAATGTAAGAGCTAGTTAGTAATAAGCCTGAGCTATTAGCTGAGCATTTATAATTAATATTAGCCTCACTCTGTTTATTTGAGATTAGCTGAGTGACAGGAAAACTTGGCCTGTGTGTGTGTGAGAGAGAGAGAGAGAGAATGTGTCAGTATGTTTATGGAGGTCAGAGGACAACCCTCCTATGTATGTGTGTGTGTATGTGTGTGTCAGCACGTGTGTGGAGGTCAGAGGAAACCTGCCTGTGTGTCAGCACGTGTGTGGAGGTCAGAGGATGACCTTGCGTGTTGGTCTTCACCTTTTACCTCATTTTGAGACGGGGTCTTCAGTTGTTTTTGCGCTATCCTCACAGGCCTCCCACCTCACCATACAAGCACTAATTTATAGACTCAGGCCACCAAGTCTGGCCTTTGTGAGTTTTGGAGATTTGAGTTCAGGTCTTCGTACTTGTATGGCAAGTGCTTTACCCAACTGAGCCATCTCCCTAGCTCCAGCCCCTTCAAGCAGATGCAGGAGACTGAGCACAGGCCTTAGTGCATGACAGGCAAACATTACCAGCTGAGCTCTCTCCCCAGCCTGGGTTGCTTTCTGAGACAGGATCTTACATATCCCAGGCAGCCCCACAGCTTTCCATGGAGCCGAGGCTGGGTTTGACCTCTTCACCCTCCTGCTTCCACTCCCAATGCTGGGATTGCAGGTATCAACCACCACATCTGACCCAAACTGATAATTTTAAAAAGAGCCATTTGGGGTTTGGGAGATGGCTCAGAGGGTAAAGGCACTTGCCGCCAAGCCTCCTGCCCTGAGTTCAATCCCTGGGATCTACAAGGTGGAAGGAGAAAACAGATTCCAATAAGTTGTTCTCTGACCTCTACTCTGTGTGTGATAGGCACTCAAATTCACATGCATACACACATTCTCATGGTTGTACAACACACCACACACACACATACACACATACATGCATGCACAAGAACATAAATAAAGACATAGCAGTATGTTTTAAGACCTGTTTTATGTTATATGGTCTTTGGCTTTTTAAATTCTGAGGACGGAGGGACAAGAACATGGAGCTCTGGCAGGCGTCACTAGAAAAGCCACAGAATATTTTTGCTCAGCATTAAGCTTTAGTACGTGAGCCAGCCACGTACACTGAATAGTAAGGAATTTGAGCCACAGGCTTACTCCTGGCTTCCTTCCAAGAAACCAGAGCAGTTGGAAATATCTGCTTCCAGAGGCAGGCCTGCTGGAGCACTTCCTGAGACTGGGATGTGGGATTGTCATTGTGTGGAGGAAGCAGTCTGGGGCACGGGTAGGGAAGAAATCTTGGTCTGACTGGAGACTGGCCCTGCCTCCCCACGTGTATTCCCAGGGCCATTATTGGCCTTTCTGTGTGGGATCCCTTGCAGACTAGTGAAGCTGAGAGCTTTTTGTTCTTTTTGCTTTTCTGGCCTGAGCTTTGCTCTGCGGCTCAGACTAATCTTGAAATCACCACGCAGCCCAGGCTGCTCTCACACTTGATACCCGCCTGTCGTCGCTGCCCAGGTGCTGGTGTTACAGGCTTTCATCACGATGCCTGTCTCAGCCTTACTTTTGTCGCCTTGAGCTCAATGTGGGCTCTGGTCAGAAGGTGACACAAACTCTCTTTGCTGTCTCTGGCCTCGCCCCGCCCCATCAGAGGTAAAATCACATTTGCCAGAGACAAGGACCATGAAGCCTCTTGCTCCCCATGTTTCCTGCCCTGGAAATAGCTTCCTGCACAGATGGCTGTCCATAGTCCCCAGAGGACTATGTTCCTTGGCCCACCTTGGCTTCTTGAGGGCATGGCTCCATCCAACCATCCATCCACCACTCCATCCATCCATCCATCCATCCATCCATTCATCACTCCATCCATCCATCAATCCATCCATCTACCCATCCATCCATCCATCCATCTACCCATCCATCCATCACTCCATCCATCCATCCATCCATCACTCCATCCATCCATCCATTCATCACTACATCCATCCATCCATCCATCCCTCCATCCATCCATCACTCCATCCATCCATCCATCCATTTGTCCATCCATCCATCCATCAAGTGTAGCTGCGCATGACCGCTATCTCAGAACACAATTTATAACAGACTCTGGGACATTTCAGAATTGTCACTGCAGTGAAGAGTGTGCCCCTGAAGAGTTGACTTCAGGGCTGAAATCTAGGATTCTCCTGATGAGACTTAATTCTCAAAGAGCCTTTTGCACCAGGTGGGCTATCTTAGTTAGGGTTTCTATTACTGTGACAAAACACCATGGCCAAAGAGCAAGCTGGGGAGGAAAGGGTTTATTTGGCTTACACTTCCACATCACTGTTCATCACTGAAAGAAGTCAGGACAGGAACTCAAGCATGGCTGGAACCTGGAGGCAGGAGCTGATGCAGAGGCCATAGAGGATGCTGCTTATTGGCTTATTCCTCATGCCTTGGTCAGCCTGTTTTCTTATAGATCCCAGGACCACCATCCCAGGGATGGCACCTCCCACGATTGACTGAGCCCTCCTCCATCAATCACTAGTTAAGAAAATGCTCTACAGGCTTGCCTACAGCCTGATCTTATGGAGGCATTTTCTTAATTGAGTGTCCCTCCTCTCAGATGATTTAGCTTGTGTCAAACTGACATAAAACTAGCCAGCACATGGGCCAAACATTTATCTCCAGACACATTCCAGGCCCAGGGTCCCCGGGCATTCTGCTCTTCGGATGGAAAGGGATGCCCTGACTTCTACTTCCCAGCAGTTGACAAGGCTTTGAGTCTCCTGGGATGGTTGTTCTGGTCTCTCTGTGGGTTGCCTGGGGCTTCTGACTAGAGAGACCTGTAGCCTTCCTCTGGGGGCAGATACAGGCTCTAAGACCAGGCTCACAGCCCTGTGCTGGCTCCCCTGCAGGAGTGTCTGTCTCTGGAATTACAGCTGCTCTTCAACCCCCTGCCCCAATTCTTTCCCAGGCTCATGGAAACACCCCTGGGAGAAGAGCCCTCCAATCTGGTTTCTAAACCCAGTTGGCACAGAGGTTAGGAGATCCAAACAGTTCCAGCCATACCAGTCCCCTCACCCGTTAAGGTATTGCAGTCTTTCTTCCCTTCCTCCATTCTTCCCTCTCTTATTTTCTTCTTCCTTTTTTTGGACAGGGTCCCACTCTATGGCCCAGGCTATAGAAGATTCCTCTGCCTCAGTCTCCTGAGTGCTGAGATTTCAGGGCTTGTACCCGAGGCCCAAGGCCTTCCCTTCGTTCCTTCTTCTCCCTCTCTTTCTCTCCCTTCCTCCCTCCTTTCCCCCCTTCTTAGTGAAATGAAGGACAGCGGCTGAAGCTGACTGACTTCTTTCAGCTGGTCCCACCCTCCATGTGCTGAGCAATCTGAGTGTCTTTATTGCCCTATCATTAGGGCTGCCTTGAGTCTGTCTGTGAGGAGAAACAGCTCAGTCCATCCGGAGTAGAGGAAGTTCAAGTTGCCGTGATTCATCAGCAGGCTCATGCGCCAAGAGTTTTCAGCACGATCAGAATCGTCTTTGGGGCCGGCCTGTGCGGAGCGTGCAGAGGCCAAGGAGTTACTGGCAGAAAAACAAGAGCAAAATTAGCCAGCGTACTTTCAGTCTGTGGCTGCCCGCCAACATTTCCTTCAAATGTGAACGTTCTTATTTTCATTCTGGAAGTTTTTGCCAGGTTTATTGCAGATGAAAGGGTGGTGAGTGGGCAGGGACAAAGCAAGAGGTGCTGAGCTGGAAGGAACCGATTTCTCAACTCTCCAGAGCGCACAAGTACGTGTGTGCTGTTCTGTGGAGACACCAGGCCCCCTTCGTGCAAAATTTAATCCATGCTAGAGACAGCCATACTTTATGACCCAGCTGGGTATCAGTGCATGAGTGTTTATATGTGTGTTTAATAAGTTGGAATATGTCTGATATGTGTCGAGGGCCATTGAAAGCCACCATGGAGACATATGCAAGGCAGATAGATGAACGCTGAAGTCACCAGATAATGAACATTCTAGCAAATTTCACTGACATCAAATTTTATGTAACTAAACTTTTGAAAACCATGAAATTAAAACGAATGGCTCACAATAGCATAAAAGTAACTGATTTGGTTGGAAAAAAAGTTTCCTAGCAAAAACAATTTAGTGAATGTAAAACCAAAACTAAAACACTTTCTAAAATATGCCTGGATTTCATGTTTACCCACAGATCCTTCCCAGCTTATGAGAATTTGTTGAATGAGCCATTTTATTCTTGAAAAGGACATTAGTGCACCAATAATGCTGGCCATCTCAGATGAAGTGGCCCTCCAGATGAGAAGAGACAGGGTGCTATGTTCTCCTGCAACACAGAGAGGGGGTCACCAGGTTGAAAAATGACCCCTCTCATGGCAGCATCCCGTTTAGAGAGAAGGTGTGGGGGCTGGGGTTGTGACTCAGTTGGTGAGTGTCTAGCATGCAGGAAGACTAGGGTTTGATCCCCAGCACCACATAAAGCAGGCACTGTGGCATGGCTGGAGTCCCAGCAGCAGGGGCAGAAGTTGAAGGACAGCCTTGGCTATATAGTAAGTCTGAGGAATGAGGTGGGGGAGGGAAGGGAGAGAAGGGAAGGGAGAGAGCACAAACAACTTTCCTTTATGGATAAACTAAGCCTACCCTCTTCCTGATCTAGTTAAGCACTCTACCACTAAGCTGGATCCTTAGCCTGAATTCACTCTTTTCTTTTTTCGGTTTTTTTGAGACAGGGTTTCTCTGTGTAGCCCTGGCTGTCCTGGAACTTACTCTATAGACCAGGCTGGCCTCGAACTCTGAGATCCACCTGCCTTTTAATTATGTGTACTTATGTGTGGTCATGTGCCTTTAAGTGCAGGTACCTTTGGAGGCCAGAAGTATTGAATCCCCTGAAGCTGGAGTTAGAGGCATTTGTGAGCTGGCCAGCGTGGGTGCTAGAAACTGAACTTGGGTCCTCTGGAAGAGCCTTACTACCTTTTAACTGCTGGGATATCTCTCCAGCCCATTCTTTCTATTTTCTTCTCTTCTGTTATTGAAGTCATTTTTCACTATGTAGCCTTTCGGTGGTTTAGAACCCGTGCTGGCTTTGAACTTGCAGCAGTCCTCTGCCTCAGCTTCCTGAGTGCTATGGTTACAGGAATGTTTCAACATGCCCAACTGGACTTTGTTTCTTTCTAACTAGTTGTGTTAAATTAAAACAAAATGAATAGACAGACAAATACAATCACAAGTATTCTCCCAGAGGGCCTCTCTTTGCACCGTTTGCTTCTCAGCGGTGCACAGCTGTGCTCCGTATTCAATGCTACTCACCTAACAGTCCCACCTGGGGACCTAAACCTCTGTCACACCACGGAAAACAATCTGATTCTTGGGCATCATAGGTCGGCAGCTCACTTTTAGCATCTTAAGACCCAGGGAATACCAGTCACACTTTTGGGTGAAGAGATTGGAAGCTGGGCCGGCAAGTGAAGCCTTACTTTGGATCTGCACTGTTACTGGAACATTTAAAAACACTGGGAAAAAAAATAACGAGCACTTAGTCTATTTCTGCCTAAAACAGTACAAAGAAAATAAGCCTAGGTTGGCTCCTGTCTGTGAGCTTGGTGTGAACAGCTCCAGTGAAGCTGGGTGCAGCAGAGCAGCACAGAGGGGCATGTCGCTGAACCCACGCAGGCTGTCTTCCTTCCTGCTCCCCCCTCCACTGTGTTTCTAGTCAGCTTCCTGCTGGAGGGGAGGAACTTCCGAAACTCACGCCTAGAGTGAAAATGGAGGCTCTGAAAACTGGGAGCTCGCTAAATGCTCGAGCGAAGGGAGGCGAGGGGCGGCCCAGCAGAAGCAGGCTGGATCAAGTGTACCACGAGATCCTACTAGAAATGGGTATATCAGGGCCAACTACCAGTCCCCTGAGCCAGTGGCTTCCTCAAGTCCCCAAGGCCCTTCAGCTTGGTAGATTCAAAGGCAGCTACCAGCCTGTGCCCTCTGCAGTTGTACTGGGCATCCAGTACAACTTGTGAATTAGTGTTGTGTTAAAATGACATCTCAAGAGTCTTACAAAATTTTATGATTTTTTAAAAATGTTGCAAGATCCCCAGTGGCAGTAAGCAGCAGAA
>LOJH01060025.1:0-11183 GCA_001685095.1 Ellobius talpinus
GCCCATTAGGTCAGGCTACTTATTAGCTCTTGTAGCTTATATTAACCCATTACTACAGTCCTTTAACTCGGAATTTTGCTGGTGTATTTGGACATAGGGAACATAAAGCAAACTATGCAGTCTTTTTTTCCTGGTATACTACAGGTTTGAGTAGGACACAGCACAATATTCTCCAAAATATATTTCTCAGACCCCCTTTTACCCATAAAAATCTGTGTCTGTTATTTTTATGATGATGAGATTGGTGAGTGCACCCCTTTCAATGTTTGTCCTTCTCATATTCACATTGGCTAAAAGGTGGTCTGAAAGCCAGAGTTCCTATATCAACGTTTGATCATGGAGCGGCCTTGAAAATAGTGACGTGAGACATGTTGATCCATGGGAGAGAAGATCTATGAGTTCCTGTTAGCATGGAATAACCTTGTTAGTTTTAAGTGCTTACTAAGATACACACTAAGTTGTTTTATTTAGTTTATTTTGGTGTTTCTATGACATGTATCTGGCAATAATACAAAAGTAGAACATAGTTCAAAATCTCAGGGTGTTTGCATTTTAATGCCTGCGTTCTGGAGTCTATCTACTTTGAGCAGGTATTGTCAAACACTGACTTTAGATACAAAGAATAAAAAAATGATATTAAAAGTATACAGAGAGGGAAATGTAGATGAAAAATGTGTTTTCTTGCCTATCAAATTTGTTTAGTTTGGGATACTTGGGCATTGTCATATTTGAATATAGGTAATGTAAGATTTATAAAATAGTAACACTTACTAAACTGCTCAATTTAGGTGCTTCTCAGGCCCAGGGAAGGGCTGCATGATACTCATAATGGTAGATGAGTTAAGTGGAAGGCACCATCAAAGGTAAACAAACTCCAGGCTTTTATGTTGGTTGTCTTATGCTCTTATCTCCTTCTGCTTTTGTTTAGAGCAACCTCCATTAACATTGGCTTATTTGTTCTCTGTCTGAAAGTCTCCTTTCTCACTCCCACTCCCTAGTATCCAGTGGGATCAGAAAAAGCTTACAATAATGTTTGTTCAGTAAATGGAAAATACATGAGCCCTGTGTGAACAAGCCAGACCTGACAATTTCCCTGGCGTTTCCAGGTGTCTGCTCCACATTTGCCCAACAGCACATATTTCCTTTATTCCTTTTCTTTGCCTTGTCAGCTCTACTTTTTCACATGGCAAATGGAAGTGGAAGAAGAGATGTCATTTCAGAGGCAAATGCATCTGACTCTCATTCATGGCTCCTAGCCAAATGTCTTCTTTCTTCCTATGAGATTGCATGTTGATATTAGCTTACTATTA
Organism: Ellobius talpinus; assembly: GCA_001685095.1. Classification (NCBI taxonomy): domain Eukaryota; kingdom Metazoa; phylum Chordata; class Mammalia; order Rodentia; family Cricetidae; genus Ellobius; species Ellobius talpinus. The sequence continues at coordinate 1,311 of LOJH01060025.1, forward strand.
TTACTTCATACATGTTTTTCTAACATCAAATTCTTATTAGTATTGTGGTTTTGGTACTAAAGGTGGAACCCATGGCCTTCTGTACATAGGTCAAGGTCTCTAACACTGAACTACATTCACAATCTATTTTTCACATTTATTTTGAAGTCAAGTCTCTGTAAGCCACCCAGGTTGGCCCTAAATTTATTCTATAGCCTTGGAAGACCTTGAAGATGAGATACATCTGCCTTCGTGTCCTAAGTAAATGTGTTTATAGGCCTGTATCTCTAACCTCTTAATTATTTCTGCTTTAAAATGACATCTGACTGAACATATCATCTCATGCTTGCTTTTGCTTATTATATTTAGAGTCCTTTACTGTAGCCTGAACACCTGTGTGCCTTACAAGAAACAGGACCTTGTTTGTTGTATTTTATACTTCATTGAAAGTTTCTACAGGGAGTATATGGGGTTTTAATACTTGCTTTGTCTTGGGGCAGTGCTCGGTCACATATGAATTCCAGCTAATGCATAAAGTATTTCAATTCCTATGACTATAAAATAACCAAATGTAAGTGATGTATATTCCACTTGAGCTCCCAGAGTTTAACAAGTAGGATTAAACCATAGGGTGGACAGGCCACAGCAAAACTACTGAGAGTGGTACCAAGAAAGCCTGCCTTGTCTTATACTGTTTCATGTGCCATATCATATACCAAATTAATTTTATAAACCCCTATTTCAAAAGGCATTTTTTTTAATTTTTTTTTATTTTTTTAAGGCATTTCTTAAGACACTGGCAGACTCTACACATAACGTTCTTGTAAAATGTCCGTTTTTTTCTTTCAAAATATTAAGTAGAAACTGATTATCTATATATGAGGCTGATCCTGAAGTCTGACTTGAGCACACAGTTTTCCTCTTTTCTATATGGAAAACAAATAAACAAAAAATTTGATCAGCTAATTTAGTAGTTCAAGGGAGAATTATGTTATTGCTTCTAAGCATATGTCCCTTTGATCTTCTATAAATTAAATGAACCTACTTTCCATTCATCAATGTCTCAAAACTGACTGAACAAAGGTATAATTAAATTAACAAGTGATGCCAGGAGGACTAGAGGTATGCATGTACATTAAATTAAAATTTTTACCCAGCTGGAAAGAAGCAGTTTTCACATTTTTTTCTACTTTCTTCTCAGAAATTTTTCTTCTGAGCCTCTTCTCCCAGCTCCAGGGTATAATCAACTTTTTCCATTAGTAATTCTAGTCTCAACTCTAGGGAAGGTGTTTTCAGTGTCTTTGGGGGATTGCCAGTGATTTGGAATAAATATGAGGCAGGGCATCTAGCTGTAGAAAAAGAAAAACAACAACAACAAAACAAGGTAATTTTGAGTCTGAAAGAGTACATAAGTGATGAGAAGATGACCTAAGGAATAAAAGGAAACAAGGGAAAAGCTAGGAAGACAGTTTGCAACCTAAATCGATTTAATACTTCCAAGAAATTCATATGTGTAGACTCCATATTTCATCCTCACTACATGTTGATGTTGTAGGATAAGCAGAGGGAGGGATCACTCTGAGATTTTGCCCAGATGGTTGCTCTGAATTCAGTTGTACCCTGTGATTTGGAGATGCAGACAACTGTACACATTATCTCGATAGAGCAAGAGGCTCGGAGTTCCACCAGGACATGAAAGAAAGGGGACAGGACACTCTTTCAGTTTCTTTGTACATTATGACTCTAGGACAAGTCTCTTAAGGGAAAATGACAAAATGTTCACTCCTAACAAAATGGAGGAGTGACCAAACCAGTTTTTCAGTTGAATGGTCTCATCTTTCAGTTTTCCCATACCTCTTGAGGCTCCCTACTCAGTCTTTCTTCTCAATGCCAAATATCAAAGTTTTCTCTGTTTGCTGTTTGTGGTTTGATCTAAGATTATCAAACTGATGCAAAATTTCTATGCATTCCTTCACTATTTGAGAAACCCTTGAGCCTAGTTTGGTCCATGATAGATGTGCATTTGTTCCATTGATTCCATTATAAGCCCTCATGTAAATGACAAAGGCCTATAAATGACTTTTTTTGAGGAATCATGACCACAGAAGCATAAAACTTATATTTGCCAGTACAAATCTTACTATTATAAAACAGATGTATTGTCCCTATGAGACAGAATTCTGATTCCAGGAATAGAGATACATTCTACCGACATCCTACCAAACACTAAAGTAGAAGCTGCTGTGAAGAGATTTGCTCATGTCAATGAGGACTAGATCAATTGTCTTTAAGAGAAAATCTCTTTGGTGAGCCTAACTTAACCAGGTGAAGCTCTTCAAGGAATTGAAGTCTTTCTGGGAAAACAATAAGGAAGGGAATATAAAACAGATTCAACAGAGAGAGAGATTCTCCACTGAACAGCTTATGCTGATGGTAGAGGGGGAATATAGTAGGTAAGACAAACGACTTCTAGAACATGTGAATAAGATCCTCAGGAAGATTCAATATGAAGGCTCAGACCTCAATCCTCTGGCTGTAAGGAACTGAGCTCTTGAAACTGAGTGAACCAGTAAGCTGTTTTCCTCTAGAGTCTGCAGATGAACTGCAGCCCAGATCACACTTTGACTTTTTTTTCTGAGAGAATGTTAAAGTTTAGACCTACCTATGTATTTAATTTATAGCACTATGATATACTATGTTATATTATTATATCAGTAGTTCTCTATTATCAAGCCACAGAAAATGAATAAACTGTTTAATATCTGACAACCTATGCCCCTGAAAGAGTCCTAAAAGCATTTGCCACAAAATGGAGTTGAGGTGGTTTCCTGGGTGGTTTATGTCATCAGTTACTACATCACAATTATATGCAAGACGATTGTGTGACTTGACTGAGAATGGCTTTCCAGTTTTGAGTATCTGAATGCTTTAGTCCCCAGTTGGTGAAACTGTTTGAGAAAGATTAGAAGATGCGAACTTGTTTCAGGAGATGTGTCTTTAGGATGCGCTTGTATGTTGCAAAATCCCAGGCAATTTTCAACTATCTCTCTCTGCCTTATGTGTGAGACTAAGGATATGAGTTCCTGCCATCATGCCTTTGCTCTGCCATCACAGATTCTACCACTCTGAAAGCATATGTCAAATTAGATACTGCATTTTGTGAGTTTCTTTTGGTTCTAGTGCTTCATTACAGAAATAGAAACCTAAACTAAGACCACTATGCAGTTATTTAATGGAAATACAATTTCTTTTGTAGATTTCAGGATTCATTTTTAATATATGTTTATTTAAATTCTAAGATGGTAGTAAAAAAGATGTAAATGTGTTAGGTAGATATTTATTATAAATTTGCATACCAGGGAAAGATCCTGGTCCTACTGCCAGGTACCTCAAAGACAGTTCAACTTCACCACTGTTTCCCACCTATGAAAGCACTAGTTTGATCCTAACTAATCTAACTGAATTTGTTAAGAATTTTGTCTGTGCTATGTCAAAACCCAAGCATTATTTAATGTAAAGACTATTTGATTTCATCCTTTTATTACATGTAAATACATACATTAGTGTATAATATGATTTCCATTAGCTAAGGGAGAAAAGTGAAACATGGATGGTCTAAATTATGCACACAAAACAGCTGAGTGCATGAACAATGCAGATGATATTGGAATCTCTGGATTATGGGTTTTTTATGAGAAATGTACCCTCATAGGCTCATTTGTATGCACACCTTGTCTCCAGATAATGACAATGTATGGAAGGGCTATGGAAACACCAGGAGTAAGAGCCTTGCTGAAGGAAGTATGTTTCTCACCAGGACCCTTTCCCTGCTCCCTGTGTTCTGTGTGTAGATGGCATGTGATCTCTCTGCTTCCTGATTGAGGGCCTGGCTCAAACTCCTGGGACCCCCTCCCCAACAAAATAGAACCTTTTCCTCTGAAAATGTAATCCAAAATAAACCATGTTGCCTCTTAGTTGCTTTTTGTTGGGATTTTCTGTCACAGGAACAGAAAAGAAACTAATACAAATACCTGCAAGATGGTCTTTATATTTATTCCCAGTATTAATGGCCTCAAAAAAGTGAAAAATGTTCTAGGTAGCTTATCGAATCATTGAACCAATTTCTAGTTTTGTGTGCCTTTCTATCCCTGTTCCTTGCCATGTGACCCTAAAGTTCCATGCTACTTCCAGTCTGTAAATTCTCTGTCCTTGACACTGGATCTAGATATGTTTGAATATGACAAAAAAAACTTTAATGGTCTATGCTAGTACTTTCCTGAAAAATCACTTTCCTGATAAAGCTTGTTCATTTTCGTTTATCTGCCATGGTTGTGAGACTATACCTGTCTGCTTGCATAAATTGTAAGATTAAACAACATTCACTTGGGACAAAGGTCTTTATAGGTCAACTGAGAATTTGTCAACTTCCATCAGGATCTCCTTCTTTCCTATGTGCAGCTGGCAACAAATGGATGAATGGCCTAAGATTAGATGGAATATATAACATTTATATAGCTCATATATATATAAACATTTACTAGCTCTTTTCAGAGAAGGTTTGATGCTTTTATGAAGGTTTTGTGTATATGCAAATTACTATTATAAAAGCACTTGAAAAATAATTACATGTTATTACAGAATTTCATTAAATGCACAATATATTTTGATTTTATCCATCCCTCTCTTTTAAACATTATTTTATTTGTTTTTTTCTCAGTCAAAAATCTCACTAGTTAGGATTTGCTGGCCTAAAACATATATCTTTGCTGTGACTCAGCCTCCCAAGTGCTATTATTTCAGCAGTTTTCTGTCATGTCCAACACTAGCATAGATTACAAACGTAAAATTTAATTTGATAGAAATGTCATGTTAAGGAACATGTAAGGCACATGGGGGTTGCGGTAAGAGACTGGGATAGAGCAGTTAATTTAGATTTTATATCTAAAAATGCGACCCCTAAGGAAAAAAAAACATAAGGTCAATCTAGGGAAATAACTTACCAAATGAAGATATGATTTTTTTTCAGGGAAATGTGCTACACTTATATCCAGTAGTATCCAGTATAGCTGGGCTGTCTTATATGTAACAGCCAAGCCATGTTTGTGAAAGTGAGGCATAAATTCAAGTACACTAAATGCAAGGTCACTGATAGGATGCTGCCCACTTCACTAGATAAAATCCAAGATAAAATCATTAATTTATGTGTTGTTTTTATTTTAAAGTGGGAGAATGTTGCAAGGAGAGCCAGCTTGTTCATCTCCACCACCCTGCTATCTTATCTCTGAAATAACCGCACAGAAACTATATTAATTAAATCACTCCCTGGCCCATTAGCTCTAGCCTCTTATTGTCTAACTCTCACATCTTGATTTAACCCATTTCTATTAATCTGTGCATTGCCACATAGCAGTGGCTTACCGGGAAAAATTCAAACTGGCACCTGTCTCAGGTGGAGGATCATGGCTTCTGACTCTGACTCTGCTTTCTTGCTCCCAGAATTCAGTTCTGTCTTCTCCGCCTACCTAAGTTCTGCCCTNCCTCTTATTGTCTAACTCTCACATCTTGATTTAACCCATTTCTATTAATCTGTGCATTGCCACATAGCAGTGGCTTACCGGGAAAAATTCAAACTGGCACCTGTCTCAGGTGGAGGATCATGGCTTCTGACTCTGACTCTGCTTTCTTGCTCCCAGAATTCAGTTCTGTCTTCTCCGCCTACCTAAGTTCTGCCCTATCAGGCCAAAGCAGTTTCTTTATTCACTAACCAATGAAAGTAACACATAAACAGAAGGACCTACCCCCTATACCAGAAGAATTTGAAACTTTTACAATTTCTAAAAATGTTTATTACAGGGGGATTCCAAGTGTATTCACCTGAATAAAGCCGAAATCTGTATACCCTCCCACTTTATTTTTTAGATTGCATAATGCTTTATTAATCTTGAATTTTCTTTTTTAAGTATTAGATTGTTTTTTTAAAAAATACCAATTTAAATTCCCACTTCCTCCCCTCCTCCCATTCCCTCCACACTCCCTTCCACCCTACCCCCCTCTAATCCTAAGAGAGAGTAAGGCACTTTGCTTTGTGGAAGGTCTAAGGCCCTCCTTACTACAACTAGGCTGAGCAAGATATACATTCAAAGAGAAAAGGATTACAAAAAGCCAGTACATGTAGTAGAGATAAATCCCAGTCCACTCCAACTTTAAATGGAGAAATTTCATAAAGATTGATTGTACTTTCATTTATATACATGTGCTTATGCATGTTTTTATGTGTCTTTGAATATAGGCACTCACTGAGGCCAGAAGAGGGTGTTAGAGCACAGGAGGTTGTAAGTCTCCTGGTATGGGTTCTGGGAACCAAACTCTAGTCCTCAATAAGAGCATGCAGGGCTCCTAACTCCTGAGTCATCTGACAGCACGTTTTAAATGTATTGTAATTCATAAGGAGCTATTCTTTGGGTGTTTGCTTTTTTATTCTGATAAACATGTGGATTTTAACTCAAACACAGTATTATTCTATCTCCACATAAGATTTATTTTTAAATATCTCTTATACAGAACTTGTTTCTTTAGGATAAATTCCCAAATATTCACCAGCTGATGAGGATGTTGACTTTAAGGAAGAAAGTAATCATATATAACACTGAAGATGACTGTGTTATATTTCAGTTGATTATTAAACACACAAACATGAATGCATAGTACTTGGCTGGACTCCATATTTAATTTTACAAGCACTTCATATAAAACTAATTATTCTTAATGATAGCATACAAAACTGTTTTCATTGGCCATATAACAAAATCCCTGAAATGAGGGTCAGTAAGATCTCTCAGACAATAAAGACACTTGCCAATAATACTGATGACCTATCTTTGATCCTGAGGTGGAAAAGAACAATAAATTCTCATGAAATCATATTCTGACCTTGCTACATTGTGTTGATGACACTTCCTCTCATCAATCAGTCAATAAATACAATAGAATTTTAATTTAACATTTTTATTGATTCTTTGGGAGTTTCACACCATGCACCCCAGTCCCACTCAGTTCACAGTCCTTTCATGTCTATCTTCCACTGTTGTAGCCTACCCACAAAAAGAAAAAAACAAAAAAGAAACTTACTTCACTCTTCCATATTTCCTGCCTCTCCATCATATATTCAGGCATTATATTGATATTAAGAGCTGAGGTGTGTCACTCAGTATACCTTTTTTCCAAAGCAACTTTACTTACAAATACATTGCCATGAGTTGTTGGTTTGGTTCAATGTCTCTTTCTTCTGTTATTCCATCAATACTGAACATCAACACAGAACCCCTGCTATGGTAGGGCCAAGATAAAGAATTTTTAAACACTGGAATGAATGATGAATTTTCTGATATTGTACCTAGAGTCTCATATCAATGTACCTACTGTGTATTTTGTGCTCTGAAACATCTTATGGTTCACACATGTAAACAAGATATAATCTCCACCCATTGTATTCATGATCTATTGAGAAAGAAAAGGTTAGTAATGTTTATCTCCTAATATCTACAAAGAACATTAAAAAAGTAGAATAAGTATCAATTACTTCCAAAACAGATACCAGAAAGTGATTCAAGGGGTTATATTCCTAAGCTCTCTTTATTTGCTCTTGTATATCACTGGTTGAAAAACATTGAGGTACTGTATTACATAATAGAATTTGATGTGCTGTGGTTAACATGGCCTCTATTGTAACTACCTAGTTCTTTCAAACAAGTGACTAAATGGAGACCAGTAATTCCAACACTGCTTTTAAAATTAGATCTGTGGATGTGGCTCATGGCTATCATTTGTGTGTGTGTGTATGTGTGTGTGTATACACAAATCCTGCTTAGCAAGAGCTTCAGCCATGAATTTCTCAGTTTCAAGAGTCTTGTCTTCATAGTCTGTTTTCTACTTTAGATGTTTTACTTCTGTGTCCTCAAATACTGGCTGTTAGTTAATACATCCTAATTATATCCCTCTAGAATCATCCAAAACGCTAAAGTCAGACATTCTTATCCAGATATCCAAAGCATATTTTTCTGTAATGATCTCACTGTCCTATCATGTTAAGAGAATTCATTTCTGAATATCTACCAAGCTGCTGAGTCAGACCTTATGTTAAACAGCTTTCATGATCTTGTAAGTACTTCTCTATCTATCTATATGCTTAGGCCTAAACTGGGAAAAATCCATTATACCTTTTTCACCATTGTTCTCCACAATAAGATGCTTACAGCTCTACTTACGACTCTCAGGCTTTGCTACCTTTATGCTACCTTTACATGTAATTGTTGCCATAATGATCCATGGGACCATCACAATGCCATGGACTACAAAAATGCCAGTGCAATGGGTCTCTTGGTGTCCACTCATGTAGTCTCTGGCCCATTTTCTATCCATTCTTCTGAACACATAATTCTCACTTTAAATCTTACAAAGACCTGGATTGTGTGGATAGGTACAGATTCGTCACCAGCACCCAGAGTCTCACTGTAACCTCATCTCTTGAACATGTAGGATGGTTCTCTTTTACTACCATTACAAATCAAAGGTTTATAATATGAAAACATTAATCCATAGACATACTGCTATACAGGTGCAGTATCTGAAGCAGTACTCAAGAAAATACATTCTGCCTGAACTCTACAGGTACCAATCAGTCTCAGACATTTTCAGTCTTTAGTGGCATCACATTTCTTGGCTATGACCTTAGCCAGTAACCAAACCATTTGAATAACTGTTAAAAATGTACCTAATGTGAAGGAAAAGAGGAAGATTAGAAACTGTCCACACCCTTGAAAATCCCTCTTTTTGTAAATGTGATGATTTTTTTTCCATAAGCCCCAATAGGCACTTTTGTTCAAGGCTTCTAGAATTTAGCACATATAAATAAGAAATGGTCATCTAAATCTGAGTTTTAAATAATTGATGAAAACAGCTTATTATAACATTTAGATTATATTTATAAAAAGTTGTATATTTGAAATTAAAATATAATTACACTCTATATATGCATCTAGTAATATGATTTTTTTATCAAGCAGCCTTGAACTGGTCAGAGGTATACAATGGGGCAGTTTCTTAATCAGCTCCAGCCTTCCAACATGGATACATCAGGATTATAGGGGTGTGGTTATCAAAAAATGCTTTGCCTGGTTGTTGTATGAATATCCAGCTCTAAAATACACAGTCTCAGTGAGGGAATATTATTGTATTCTGTACATAAAGTGGCAGCAATAATTGATTTCGGAAGTCTAATGTTGGAATTAGCTTGACAAATTTTTTAAAGATTTCTTCCCTGTTTTTATACAGAATGGCAAATTTAGAAAAATGGTTATTAGTTGGGAGGCTAAGACATTAGATATATCAAGGAATAATAAAGGCTATAAAAACTGCAGAAAGAATTTAGAAGCATGTAAGAGAATTATATATGCAAATTTATTTATCTTAGTTGTCAAGGTTTCAAGCTTTGGAAACAAAGTGTTTGATGTTGTCTCCTGGCTATGTTTTTTAAAAATTTGTGTCACCTTGTATCATATTCTTTATTTTACCTGCATTAGTTTTATCTATAGACAATATAATAAAATTATGTGATTCATTATTGGCATTCCATGAGGTCACTTAAGTAAACTGTTTAGGAAACAATTTTAAAAACACAATGTGAATTTAATAAGTGTTAAACCTTATTATTATTTTGTTTGTCATTAGTGTTATTATTGTAAGTGATTTCTAAATAATAACTAAAAATGAACCATCAAGGGTCTCCCTATTTTAATTTCCACATCATATTGCCTGATTCTAACAATAGCAGCTCTTCCTGGTGTTGCGGGACAGTTGTCTGTATCCTGTCAATCATGTTTTAAATAAACGCTGATT
>LOJH01060026.1:0-11183 GCA_001685095.1 Ellobius talpinus
AATCAGCATTTATTTAAAACATGATTGACAGAATACAGACAATTCTCCCACAACTGTTTAAAAAAAATAAAAAATAAAAAAGTCACTCTTGCAGAGCAGAGCTGGTGAAGGGGCTGTGTGGGAACTGAAGAATTAGAAACAGAGTTGCAAAGCTCCCCTACAAAAGCCTGCATTCAGCAACATCAGGGAAACAGTTACAGAATTGTTATATTAAGTTTAAAGCTGGTCCTAGTAACTTTAATGAAGGACTTTGCTTCCCAGAATTTCAATCAGCAAACTGCTAAACTTACATATGATTAGGTTACACCTGAGACTTCTTAGACAGAATGCTTGATGTGGAACAAATATGTAAACCATGAAGGAGAGGGCTAAATCAGTCATCTGAAAAGCGAGTTTAGCAACGCTAGCTCTGCTTTACACTGAAAAGAGATGTTTGCCTGATATACACCTACATGTCTGTCCCTCAGTGGAATGCACGTGACTCGTTGTCCTGTGCAATTACTGGGAAGTCGTGGCATCTGGCCTTTGATTTGCCAAGAGCGAGGATGGAAAAGAGGAAGCACTGAAGAGGAAGATGAAAGTGATGTTATAACAGAAGCCATCTCAGGGAGACAAGTGACGAAGAGCTATGGGCTGGGGAGGAGGGACCCACAGAATGTTCCAAGGTTGTGGAATCTTCAAGGCTTCTTGCAGCAACCACACCCCCACTTTGCTCTCAGCTTGGCTGAAGAAGAGCTAGATGGTCAGAAGAAATTCTTCCCACTGTTGTTGACCCTACTTGAGAGAATTACAAGTTCAGCAACAGGGGGGTCAATAGCATTGTGAAAAGTAATAAGACAGCTTCAAGTCACTGCATACAACACAATATTCTATTTATTCCACCCTCTCCCTTTCCAGTCATGTCAAAAACATATTAGAGTGATATATGTGTCTTAGATATAGTAGCAGCCTCTGGGCATAAAAATGATTGAACAGATTGATGGATGGACAAACGCGTGGAAGAATTAATTAATGAGTTGGTATGCTGGCTAGTTTTACGTCAACTTGACACAAGCTAAAATCATCAGAGAAGCAGGAGCCACAACTGAGAAAATGCCTCCTTAACATCACACTACAGGCAAGCCTGTAGGGCATTTCCTTTAGCAGTGATTGATGCAGAAAGCCAGGCTCATTGTAGGTGGTGTCATTCCTGAGCTGGGGGTTCTGGGTTCTATAAAAAAAAGCAGACTGAAATCCATGAGGAGCAAGTCAGTAAGCAGCACCCCTCCATGACCTCTGCATCAGATCCTGCTTCGAGGTTTCTGCCCTGTTTGAGTTCTTGTCCTGACATCCTTGGGTGATGCACTGTGGATGTGGAAGCATAAGCCAAATAAACCCTTTCCTCCCCAAGTTGCTTTGGTCATGGTGTTTCATCACAGCAACTGTAACCCTGACTAAGACAGAGAGTGAGTGAACAAAATTATTCACCTTGCATGCCCAGTATAGTTTAGCTTTGGTTCCATCATTACATTGTTGACCCAAAGAAACAGCTCTGTTATCAAAGGGAATAAAAGATAGTTTGTTCTGAAACCAAATATAAGTGACCATTGCCAAGAAACACAGATTCAGAACACCCACAAATACTATGTTCCAAGCATGGTAGCAAGTTTATAATGTTTTTCTAGGAACAGAACAAAAAAGTTTTAAATTGGGAATTTTTTTCAGATTCACTGGCAGGTGCATCAGGTAGATGAACTACAAAAAAGCAGCTGTGCTACAGGGCACAGATGCTGCCTAAAAACAAGGCTAGCCTTTGGGCTAGCTGTACATTCCAGAAGGATGTCAGCTCAAATGCAGAGGTAGGAGATAATGACCAGCTGGATGTCCAGTCTAGAGAGAGCTGGAGACAATTTGTCTCTAGACTTGCAACATTCCAGCTCTCCACAACCGCAGAAGTTTGAATCAATGTATCATCTTGATAGAATATTTAACATAATTGCAACCATCCCCACCCCAGATGCTTCAGTTCATACCATATTATAAAAATGAAATAAATCTCTGACGAGCCATCAAGAGCAGATGGACTGAGTGATCTCTTGCTGTGTGGCCTCAAAGAAGCAATCTCCTACTTCAGAGTCCCCATTCCCTCCTCCATGCAATGCAAATAAAACTTTCCAGTTCACCTCATAAGGTTATTAGGAAGACAAAATGAGATGATTATGCACTTGCTAAACACAGCATATGATATTATAATAAGAGAAACACTTTCGAGTTTAATTTGCTTGTGACCATGAATGTAATTTAAACTGGAGACTTGATGTTCACCTTGCGTTCTTTGAAGTGTCAGTCAGTTAAATTAATAATGTAAACAGGATGAGGGAGGGGGAGCAGGCATTTAAGCCACTTAATTTTTTTCTAACCACAATTGGTGTGCTAATTATGGATCGTAGTTGGCTATACACCAAAGCAAGGTCCTTGAGGACAGTGTTATTCATTGTATTCCCAATAGTTTGCACACCTGAAGGAAATAAAAATGGATTTTCTCTATAAAAAAATAGATTACAATTCATTTGATTTCATTTTGGTGGCTGCATTAACCCAAAACTCTGTATCATCTGTTTCCATGAGGGTGACTATTGAACACTGGCAGAGGGGACTTCAGGAGTGAAGGCAGATGACCAGCGATATGGTGATTTTTTTTTTACAGAGCAAGCTCTTCTGAGCTTGGAGAACCCAAGCAGGGATTCCAGAGCATGAACTCTTAGACTGATTAATAATTGCACCTGTGAAGGGATGGGGCTACAGTACAGCAGGTAGAACCCTTGCCTGGGCCTGGGTTCCAACCCCACTGTGGTGTATGCAGGGCATTTTGGTACAGAGAAAATTACGCTCGAGAGCAGATAGTAGAGTCAAAATGGCAAGACCCCCTCTTAAGGAGACACAAGAAAACACTCATCCTATTGTGTGATGCCCTACCAGTAAGGCCATCTTTCAACTCACATCTAGTCCTGGCATCTGACATCCTGGCAATCATTGTTACCAGAGTGGAAACAGGGCAAAACAGGAGGTGCTCATTTTTGTGCCAGGCGGGTCCTTGCTGATACAAGCTAGGAACAGAAAGCAGGCCTGCCTTCCATGCCTGCCCTGACTTCCCTCGACGATGGACTGGCATGGACATTTAAGGCAATCAAATCCCGTCTTCTCCTACACGATTTAATCAGCATGTTTTATCACAGCCACAGAAAGGAAACGAACCCCCCCTCTCTCTTTCTCCCTTCCTCACTCCCTCTTGAGCAAAGCTGGAGCTTATTTTATATAAAAAAAATTAATAAAATGTTAAGATGAGCAGTAAGATAGAAATCTGCTCAGGTAAAGGACACTACACACCCAAGATGTGAGAGATAATCACCATGGCCATCCTCTACACCCTTCTTCCCCATTCAGCTCACTATGACAAATGGGAGGAAGAGGCATGCCATATTGTCAGACCTTTCTGCCTTTCCTTCATTCCTAGATCAATACACAGGTTTAATATTCAGGTCTAGGAGTTGGAAAGGAGTCTGCAACCCTTGAGGGTGTTAACTCCAAACCAGCCAATGGTTTGACCACCTAGACACTTTCCCTTCTACAGACCATGTCAGATTTCAGTAAGCCGATTAGAAAGATCATTCCTCTGTGTACCATGGTTAGCTAACGATAGCCAAGGATGCCTAAGCGTAGGCTAGACCACAGTGTTTATTTTCAGAACCAAGCCTGCCCCATATGGGGAAGAACAGCCTTGCCACATGGCCCTTGTCTCCAGAGGAGCACACCACACCTTCTGGGAGGTGATTTGATGCAAGGCTTCGCTGCAGCGCTCATGTTGATGCAAGGCTTCACTGCAGTGCTCGCCTTGGAACCCAGAGTGTTGCCCACGCTGGGTGTGTGCTCTACCACTGGGCAACATCCCAGCCTGTGGCACCGAAACTAGGAAGGTCGGATCTTTCACCACTGTGCCTGGCGAAGAGCTGCTCCAGATCTCTGCTTCTTTATGTTGCTGTCTGATGGGCAATTTCACACCTTGCCGGGCTGTGTAGTTGCTCATAATCCACTACTTTTCTAGATCTTGCCACCACCACAGGTCAAAGATACCCAATAATAACAAGACCGGACTAAGAAACTAGGGTAACAACAGAAATTCTAGTCACAGTTTAGCTGCAGCTGAACGAAATAAGTTCTTCTATGTATGTGTGTCTTCTGTGGAGACTGGTCTGTTAGCTTGGTTTTTTAGATCCTTTTATTTCCTTTTGTTCTGACTTTAAGAAAAAAAAAGCCCTTGTCTAAAAATTCAATTATATATGCTATTTCAAGATTATTTTAAATTGGTTCTTCTCCCACCATTCTGAAATGTAGTTTCTAACTTCTTCATCTAGCAATTTTTAATTGGATATAAAGTATTGCGACATTGACCTTTTTGGATACTGGCTATTCATTAATTTCAAAATTCTTCTTGTACTTCATTTGAGATGAAAGTATTTGGCAACAGTTTGATCCTTTGAGACTTGCTGTTAAGCTTTAATACTCAGGGGCAAAGCAGTCTTCAGTCTAGGACAGTGGTTCTCAACACATAGGCTGCAATCCCTTTGGGGATCACATATCAGATATTTACATTACAATTCATAACAGTACCAAAATTACAGATACAAAGTACCAATGAAATACTCTTATGGTTGGGGGTCACCACAATGTGAGGAACTGTATGAAAGGGTCACAGCACTAGGAAGGTTGAGGACCACTGGTATAGGACCACACACATCCAAAGCATATAGGCCTGAACATTTACACAGCTATGGAAATTGAGGTTTCCACTCTGGTTGCTGAGGCTGTCACCTCTTTGCAGCTCTGGGCGAACCTTGAGAATCCTTTACCTTTCCTGGATCACCCTACTTCTGTCTCTTATGGTTGCCTCACCAGTACCTGCCAATCATCCCGCACTTCTAACATCCCCAGGGCACTCCTTCGCATAGATGGATGTGTGCGCTTAGTCTGTGTACTCAGGTGTCTCCAGTCTCCCAGCTCTGATCTGGTCCCGAGGAGACAAGTGTCTTTGGAGGCCATCCTCATGTGCGGCAAGTAGAGCCTCAAGCTGGACGGTCCTCACAAGTCTCATGTCTCTCCTGTACCTCAGCCACGGCTCTCCTGTACCGCCTGATGCCCCGTGGCTGGTCACTGCTCCATGCACATTCCCAGGTTCTGCTTTGTCTGCTGCTTCAAATGGAAAGGGAAATCCTTTCTCATCCCTCTAGCGTGGCCTAAAGCAGGAGTGTGCATCGATTTTCTTAGGTACATGTCTTTTTGATTTATTTTTCTGGTTGCTTTAGATATTGCAACATAGATCTTTAAGTTGTTGCTGTTAATGGTCAAGAAAAATCATACTTTGAATAAATGTTAAGGAGCCTTACAACTATGTATTTTCTTCCATTCCTCAGCTTCTCAGTGTTCTTATTATATATACCTTCTCTGTATGTCGCCTGCCACAATATATTACTATGAGTATTTTTAACTGTTGATACTTACTAAAGCATTTTAAGATAACTTTTTAAAAGGGACTTTTATATTTGTTTAGATTTTGGAGGGCTTTTTATTTTATTTTTCATATGCATTGGTCAAAAGGGAGTTAGGTCCACTGGAACTTGAGTTACAGACAGTTGCGAGCGGTCATGTGGATGTTGGGAAAAGCAGCCAGTGCTCTTAACCACCAAGCTGTCTCTCCAACCCCTCTTTATTCTTTTGTTAAAGTTTATTTATTTATGTGTATGTCTGTATGTCTAAATGTATGTGCATCATTTAGATGCAGAAGCCTGGGCGATCAGAGAGGCATAACATCCCTTGAAATGAGGGTTACAGATGGTTGTGAGCCACATGTGGATGCTGGAAAACCAACCCCAGCCCTCCACAAGAGCAGTAAGTGCTCTTAACCATTGAGCTATCTCTCCAAATCAAGCTTTTTATTCTTAACTTTAGTTCTAGGGTTTTATCTTATCATTTTGAGGCAATTTATCTGGTTTTTTTCAAGGTTGTTTTGTTTTAAACCTATGAATTTTTGGAAGCCTGTTTGTCTCCATTTCAGAAGATGCTTTCATGGGGTATAGGCTGAGAGGTTTTTTTCTTCCTGTTCATAACTACTGCCTGGTACTTTGGGTGTGAAATCTTCCTGATGAAAAGACGGAGTCACTCCTGTCATCATTCTTTGCTACTTTAATTACATTTGACATTTTTATTTTCTTGTAATTTCCCATGTTTTCATCCTGTGTTCAAGTACTGATTTCTTTGTATTTAACTAGCTTAGGGTTGACTTTTTTGTTATTTTTTTATTTCTTTCTTTTTGTTTTCTCTTCAGGCCATTCCAAACACACTTCTCCTTCCACCACTATTCCCACCCACCTCTACCCCGCCACCTCCCTCTCCCCAAGATACCCTCCTCCTCAATTTCCCTCAGAAAAGAGTAAACTTCTGAGGGATATCACCTGAACACAGCGTAACAAGATACAGTAAGACCGGACACAAACCCTCATATCACAGCTGGGCAAGGAAACCCAGTAGGAGGAAAGCGGTCCTAAGAGCAGACAAAAGAGTCAGAGACACCCCCTGCCACTCCCTCTGTTAGGAGTACCACAAAAACACCAAGCTAACAACCATAAGGCATGTAAAGAGGACCTAGCGCAGACCCGGCAGCCCTGTGATTGCCGCTTCAGTCTCTGTGAGCCCCTATGAACCCTGATTAGTTGATTCTGTGGGCTGTGTTTTCCTGGTGTCTTCAATCGGTCAGAATGGCTGAGAGTGCTGTACTCAGGGTTGACTTTTTGAAGGACATTGAGCACCAACGTCCTTCATAATCTTTTAAGTTCTAGACCATTTGCCTTCACAATATTTTTTTCTGCATTATTCTTTATCTTCTTCTGGGATTCCAATCCCCATGAAGTAAAACTTTTTCTACTTCCCAACAGATTTCAATCGGCCTAGTCTTTATTTTTAATATTAGATTAATTATTTGAGAATTTCACACATGCAGCATCTGTGTAGATCATATTCATCTTGTTTTTAATTCTAATCTTTGAATCTCATTTTGGCTACTTTAAATTCGTCTGTCTTCAAGTTCACTGGTCTTTTGCTCTGTTTGGCATGTTTTGCTCTTAGAAACATCTATCAGATCCCTTACTGTTTACATTGTTTCTTTTGTTTCTGGCAACCCCACTTGGCTTAAAAGTATCCTTTATAATTCTATGTTGTTGCAGTCATATAAAGTAGTTTGTGTGCTTTTCTACTGGACCTTTAGCCTTTTTATCCTCTGATGTGGGATTCCCCTCTACATGCTGTGGATACCATTGGTTAACAAAGAAACTGACTTGGGCCTGTGCAGAGCAGAACAGAGCTAGGTGGGGGAAACTAAACTTAATGCTGGGAGAAAGAAAGGTGGAATCAAAGAGACGCCATGTAGCCGCAGCCAGAACAGACATGCCAGAACCTTGCTGGTAAGCCACAGCCATGTGACAGTACACAGATTAATAGAAATGGGTTAAGTTAAGATGTAAGAGTTAGCCAATAAGAAGCTAGAGCTAGTGGGCCAAGCAGTGCTTTAATTAATACAGTTTCTGTGTGGTTATTTCAAGGCTGAGCAGCTGAGAACAAACAAGCGGCGTTCCTACAACAATCATCAATATCTTTGAGACTTAGTCTGACATTTAATCATCTGTGCTATTACCTTTTCTGCCTTTGCTGGCTGTGATATTTTCTTGCTTCTTCATGTATCTTGCGACCTTTGGTCATATGGCAGGCATTTTATCTGAAGTCATCAGCACTTAGCTCCAATGGAGAACACACCTTTTCTTCTGTATGTTTTTACAGTGAAGACCTGAGTCAATGCCATTTGCTTCTTATATGAACTCTGGCTTTGTTCCAGCCTCAGTATGATCTCGCTCACTCCCTGTGGCATCCGTTATTCTGACAGTGACTTCACACTCTGCCTTTTTCTGGACTTGGGTTTTGAAGCTGACACAATTCTAGAGGGCTTTTTAAGATTTATAATTGAGTAGACAGATTCCAAACTGTGTGGAAACTCTTTTTGCTGTGTAATGTGTCTACCAGATTTATGGTTCTGAGGGGGTTCTCTTTGCTCTTCAGCCCTTGTTTTCTGCGGATTAAGGGTTTGTTTATCCCTGCTGGCCCTGCTCAGGTCTTCAGAAAACAGCTTCACTGTATCCTGTGAAATCCAGTAACGCCTTATGTTTGGTTTACATCTCATCTATTGCTTCAGCCTGAGTTGCCTGAGAACTGGACTGCCACTCATTAATTCTTTCAGCTCTTTTATCATGTTCCTCCCCAATGGTGGGTGCGTGCCTCTTTCTACCCCCACAGATGTACTATGTACCTCATGATACTCTCAGATTCTTGACCTGCCTGGAGCTGTTGGCCCACTCTCTCTAAGGATTCAGTGAAGGCCTGTTGTTAACATCTGCCACAGCTCATGACTAATCTGTATATCTGCCATATATTGAAATTCTATTCAAACTTCAGCAAGATTGTCTCTATTGTAGACTAGCTAATATGAAAACATTTTTATTGAGAATTCTATGCATTCATATAATAGTTTTGATCAAATCCACATCCTATTCATTCCCCTTTCAGTCAATCCCTCCCTATTACATAATATCATATATCTCTCCCTACTTCATATGCTCATTCTTTAAAAAGAAAAATAACTCAACAAGTCTTCTTCATGTTGCCTGATGGACATGGCTATAGGACCATCTTCCGAAACACGGGTGGACCACATTCCTGAAAACCTTACTCTCCCTCCTACAGCAGCCACCACTTGCCAATACCTCCTCAGCTAGTATTGTGGATTCTTCCCCCATCCATGCTGGGATTAGGGTTGGCTTGATCTTGTGCCGGATTTGTGCGTATACTCACAGTCACTGTGAGTTCATTTGTGCAACAGATCTGTCATGTCTACAAAGTACTGTTTATGCAGATGTCCACAAGCTCTGACTTTTATTCCTCCCAGAAATCTATAAGGGACACGGTGAGCTAAGGGCCTTTTACCTTTTCTACAGAATTGGTCTTTTCTAGACTTTAATCAATTCAACTGATCTTATGCCACTATACATTTTATGTATATGTACACAATTTAGCTGATTATATATCAGTGTACATATATCTGTATTTTAAGTGGTTACAGTTCTTTCAGTTGTTTGGTTTGTAAGGTGTGGATATTTCCTCGTAGGTTTATACATTGAAGAAGGAATGAGTCCGTACATGTGCTTTTTATTTTTCTTTTCTTTTCTTTCTTTGTTTCTTTCTTTCTTCTTTTTTTTAATTTCCTGACTTACCCTAAATGCCTGGCTATTTCAGCAGGTCTACAAAGGGAATATATTCAAAAGGAATATACTCATAATAACTTTTATGTTGACAGGCAGAAAAATCAATGCTGCCATAAGACCATCCCCAAGGAGCAGGAATGTTGCTGTAGAGTGCGGTGCCTAGTACGTGTTGGGTACTAAGTCTAATCCTTATTGCCAGAAAGAGACAGACAGATGGAAAGAGATGTGCAGCCCAGTTTCATTTTAGACTTTTCCCTAAGGCTAACATGAATGAGTTCTTGAACAGGCAGAGTCATCATCTTGCCTACTTATATAAATGACATTCGTGCAGTACCTTGAAATTGTATTTATCACTATATCCTCACTTTCTGGGCAGTATATGGCAGAGAAGAAGCACTTAAGAATCATCAGTTAAATAATTGTTTGACCATTGAACTCCTGAAGACAGATATGAAAGGGAAGGGGTCACATATATCAAATATCTACTTTGTCTTCAAAATTGTTTCACACACTTTATATCTACATTGTTTTATTTAATCTTTAAAACAGTTCTGCTGGGGTTAGGGGGCGCTGGAGAGATGGCTCAGTGCTTAAGAGCACTGACTGCTCTTCCAGAGGTCCTGAGTTCAATTCCAAGCACCCACAAGGCAGCTCAGAACTGTCTGTAACTCCAGTTCCAGGGATCTTACACCCATGGACATACATGCAGGCAAAAACACCAGTACATACAAAAAAAATAGTTCTACCAGACATTATTATAATACTTTGATGAACAGGGCGCTTGAGCTTCAAGCCTGTCAGACAGCACACAGCTCCACAGAAGCCTACCAGCTTCTGGATCCTTTCCCACTCTAACACCCTGCCTTTTATAAGACACAGCCTCGACCGACTGAGAAAAGTAAGGAGCCGCCATTCTGGAACCTTCCCCCTAATATAGCGAGACATCTTTTCTCAATTGTAATCCTAGTCTGCATCTGAGAAGAAAAAAGGCAAGCATACACATTTGGATTCTGTTTATGCATTGGTATCCAGAATAATAATAGAATTCAATGTAATGCCAATGCATATGAGTGAATCAAAATACAATACAATTCTAAATGTCATACATGTGTCAAAATATACAAATAAAACCTGAGGCTCATGGTACAGCAGTTAAGAACTCTTGCTGCTCTTGTAGAGGACTGGGTTTTAATTTGTAGCACTCACATGATGGCTCATGCCTGTCCACAAGTCCAGTCCAGGAGTTCTGATGTTGTCTTCTGGCCTCCTCAAGTTTTCCATAGACATAGTGCATTATATACAAGCACACAAAATACTCATACATAAAAAATACCTTTTTAAATATGAGAATAGAAGAACACACTTTTTAAAAATGGAATGAAATAAAATAAAAACTTTGGAGGCTAGAAAGATGTCTCAACAAGTAAAGGGAACTGCCATCAAGTCTAACAGCCCGAATATTCCATCTCCAAGACCAACTCGGTGGAAGGAGAGAACTGAAAACCATGACACATTTGCACATGCATGAGTGTATGCAAACAGACACTAAAAAACTATAATAAAAATATATAAATAAATGTAATTTTTAAAAATTTAAGTACTTCAGTGGTTCTGAAAAGTCTCCATGCCCATTTGTAGTTTGACTATATGTATTTTTAAGCTTTTGTTCACTTAATAATTTTATGTGTATAGGTGTTTTGTCTGTATATATGTCTGTGTATTATGTGTGTGTCTGGTGCCTGTAGATGCCAGAAGAGTATCTCAGATCCCCTGAGTTAAAGATAGCTCTGTGGCATGTGATCAAACCGGACTCTCTGAACGTGGCTGACAAGGAGAGCTGACTGA
>LOJH01060029.1:0-11182 GCA_001685095.1 Ellobius talpinus
GTGGGACAATGGTCTTTTATCCTGTCACTTGTATCATTTTTAATAAAATGCTGACTGGCCAGTAGCCAGACAGGAAGTAGAGGCGGGGCAATGAGAGTTGTGGAAAGAGGGAAGTTTGGGCCTGCAGTCGTGACCCAGCCTCAGAGGAAGCAAGATGTGACTGCCTTGCTGAAAAAGGTACGAAGCCACGTGGCTAACTCAGGCAAGGATTATGGGCTAATGTAAGTTATAAGAATTAGTTAATAAGAAGCCTGAGATAATGGGTTTATAACTAATGTAGACCTCTGTGTGATTCTTTGGGACTTAACGGCTGCAGGACCGGGAGGGACAGTAACCGGGGGACCCCCATCATTCGGTTACAGTACTAAAAGTAACACTGATTTTCACCAAAACAAACTCAGAAGTGGTGGTACAGAACTCTAATTCCAGCTACTTAGGAAGCTGAAGCAGTAAGATTGCATGTTCAAAGCTTGCCTGAGTTAGAGTTCAACGCCGGCCTAGCCTATTGCCATTGCTGTTTGGATGCCCACCAGAACTCGAGGGAAAGACCCTGAAGACACCATACTCTGTTTGCAAGATGTAGAAAATCAAGCTAGGCATTGGCCAGAAGCTTCTTCCCTAATGACTGGTTTATAAGGTGCCAGAAGGTGCTGTGAAGGTTGTTGTCATAAATGGTATTATCCAAGTCTAGACCCTGTGTGCTGCCTTCCAGGCAAGATTTGTGTGCCACCCTGGTGTAATAATGGCATTACTGTTATGGGGGCAGGCAATAGCTTTCTGGACATTAGGCCTCCTTCTTAGGATTCAATTCACATCTTTGACTGCAAACCCACTCAAAATCCTGTGGCTGGAGAGATGATAGGCCCTGGAGGGGAAAACTTTTCTGGTTTTGTGAAATTGACATTACAGGTTTGCCAAAATGCCTTCAAAATGTCCATGATGGTGTCTATAGATCTGTTCTGATGCCAGCAGTAGTTGGAGAAACGTCTCTCTGCGGTGGCCAGGAGCAACTGCATAGACTCAGAACTGGCCAAAGTGCTGAGAAGCAGTGGCTGCTGAGTGCTCGCCCTTAAATGGGACATCTTTGTCACCCCCTCCTGCAAGGCCTGAGAAATGCCATGGAATGGGGCTAGAAGGCAAGAGCTGATGGGAGGGGTGGGGCATTGTGTGCTGCTGTCTTCAGCTACAATATAATCATTGTACTCTTGAGCTCTCAGAAGCTGTGCTCACTCTTACAAGATGGGGCTCATCAGCACCCCAACGTGGACAGGAAATGCTCACAAGTCCCCTCCCCTCCCCAGGATTTATAGGCAGTTAATGGTTGTTGGGGACTAGAGGAGCGTTATCTTCAGTGGTAGAACCACTAAAGGTGCCCATTCTCCTGCAACTAGTCCCTTATCCATGTTCCTGGGTGGAACCCTTGCAGAAATCATTGTTTACACACATGCACACACATTCACACACAAAATGTCACATGTGCATGAAAATATCACAACAAAACCAATCATTATGTATAATTCATATATTCTAATAAAAAAACTAATAAAAAAAATAGAGCCAACCTGGGCGACTTAGTGAGATCCAGCCTCAAAACAAAGTCAATCTAGCACATTGGCAGGGCCCATGCTCAGCATGTCAGAGGCTCGGGTTCAGTCCTCGGTACACAGGCTTCTTCAAAGCCCCCGAGACCAGTGGTTTGTGATTTTAGAAATAGTACTTTGCTAAGCATATCTGGAGAGAATGTTCAAAAGTCATGACAGATCCCCGGAGCTGAGAAGCATTAAAAAAAAATGCCAAAAGAAGCCATCTTCTCTAAGAGCACCTGGAATCCCCAGCCAGCGTGCTGATGTGTGATGCCATGGGCCTCAGTGTCCTTCAGAATGAGGAGGTGCAGGGGCCATGGAGTCCCTCCTGGTGCTGTCACCAGAGCCATCATCTGAAGTAGGCTTGTTGGAGGTAAACACTGCACCTTGGATCCCAGAACACAGTAATATCGACTCCTCCCCAGCT
Organism: Ellobius talpinus; assembly: GCA_001685095.1. NCBI lineage: Eukaryota > Metazoa > Chordata > Mammalia > Rodentia > Cricetidae > Ellobius > Ellobius talpinus. The sequence goes on from LOJH01060029.1 coordinate 2,011, forward strand.
TTTCACAGCCAGGAAACCATGCCCATCCACCCCAGACTGCCTGGAGTCACCATTCTGGCCCCTTTAGCTGCCCACATGTTCTCCCTTGGGATCTTTCTGTGACCTTATTCTAGCAGACTTCCTTCTATGTGTAGTGATGGAGGTCACCGATCTGCTGTTCACTTCCTGTCTTCTCCAGGGAGCCTGTCTGGTGCTCGCCTGCATTCTCCATACCCAGCGAGTATTTATGTATCCACAAGTAAATTAGTGGACTGAGCTAAGGAAGACATCCAGATGTGAATGACCCAGAGGTGGGTCCATGCAAGGCCACAGCATGGAGCTCATTCCTGAAGTGGAAGCAAGTTCTTTGACCACGGAAGAAAGGGCTGTGACTAGAGTCACATGACAGGTGGGTCCCAGCTGCTCCCTTCTCTTGAATTTTCGCTAACCCTTACAATGACTCCACACAAATGATAGAGGAACACCAGAAGAGTTCAAGAGCCTGGACCGCTGGCCCTGCTTGGAGCTGGAGGACAGAGATTCGTGAAGGGACACCAGCAACAGGGTGGGCTGTCTGTCAGTATGTGGGTCCTGGTCCAGCCAGCTGGAACATTCTCGGGCAGCAGGCTAATACCTGGCCTTCCCTGAACCCATCTCCATTCCCCTTGTCAGACAATAAGAACCTGGGCAAGGAAAATCAACCACTTGGGGAAGCTGGAGGGAGCTGTCCCCGGGAGAGGTAGGAAAGATGAAATGCTTGCGTGGGGGAGCCTTTGCCTCTGATGCACGAGCTGCTGGTCTGCTTTGGTGGCTTCTCTGTTAGCATAGGGTCCTGGTAGCTGGTGAGGAACCACCCTGAGAACCAGATCAGCAGGAGGGAATGAAGCAAGGGCTTCCTGGGCCACCTCAGGGCAGAGAGACCTGCGGGTTCTTTAGGAAGAAGGCCACTTTCTGGGCCACAGCATCCAGCTCACTCGGGTTGGCTGTCTGAAGGAGGTTGCTCTTTGGGACAAAATAGTGCTTCAGGAAGTGCTGGCTCACACATCTATGCAGCTTCCGGGCCAGGCGCAAGAGCCCTTGGTGGAAGACCTGCCAATCCTTGAGGTTTGGGTATTTCTCACAGGTCCAGAAGAGCACGGTCTATAGACAAAAGATGGTGGGAAGGAGTTGAGTTTTCCTGGCTCTGGGAGGAGGAGCAAGGCATTCTGGGAAAACTGGATTCACCAGGAAATTCATGATCCATTGCCTCACCTGGGGCCTGGGGCTTAACTAGCTGGCTCACACCTCCCAGTTACTCTCTCTCCCGTTCCTCTATGCTCTCCCAGTGAGTCATACCCTGCTCCAAGTAGAGGCCCTCTGCCTTCTAGCACACAGGGAACACGGAAGCCCTCCTCTCCTGGACCACAGAATTCTGCCATCATGGCAGTCTCTGCATCTGCCACTTTCTCACAGGCCTCTGCCTCCCAGGAGTCCTATAGAATCGACTCCCCTCTTTGGAGATGTCCTCCTGGCCTGGTCATAGCCTTCCTGCTCTCCCATGGCAGTCTCTGCTCCAGCAAGTCCTGGTGCCCTGCTAAATTCCTCTCCTCTCACTCATTCCCTGCCTCCATTGACTCCCCCAGCGACCAGTCTTCTGCCATTAATCCTGAATGCTGCTCTCTTAGCCCAAGATCTCCAAGCTACGAAAGGCAGGTCAGGCCCTCTCCAGCTTCACCTCTTATCAGAGGATCACACAGTTGACAACGCCCTGCCTTTCTAACCGCTGCTCTTTTGACCCCTAAGACAATGCTCTTCCAGACTTTCTCCTCCCATCCCAGCTACTGCTCTGCTTGCACCCACCTATGTCTGCTCTGCCTTGGGGTTTCTAAGGAGACCCCTCCTCCCCACCTGTCCCTCCCCTGCCTGGTGCTCATTGCCAGCTTCCTTCCTTCTTAGAAAGATGACAGACTCACAGCGCACGTTCTCCAGCCCAGATTCTGCTTCTGACCTGCTTAGTCTTGGGTATGGAAAAGTTCCCTCCATTCCAACATGCCCAGACTGAACTCATGGCCTTTCCCACAAACCTGTTCTGCCTCTAGACCTGCTTATCCAGCCAGCTGTGCAAGACACAACCTGGGGCAGCATCCTCCCTGTCACTCACAGTCCAACCTGGCTCATCTTCCTGCGCATTGGTCTCATGATTTTTTTTTAATCTAATTGACAGTTCCTCTCATTCTTGGTTAACTAAGATACAAAACAGGTCTCACTCTGTAGCCCTGGTTGGCCTGGAGCTGTGTAGACCAGGCTGGCCTCATATTCACAGATAACCTCCTGCTTCTGCCTCCTGAGGGCTGGACTTAAAGGTGGGTGCCATCACTCCTGGCTGAGGATGCAATTCTTAGCACGCTCTTTGAGGTTTGGCCCCTGCCTTTCTTGCCAGCCTTTCGACAGAAGCAGGTATCAAGAACAAGATGGAACCAGCTCAAGTGGCAACAGTGGCTGGCCAGGGCACATAGGACACAAAGATACAATGGAGAACTGTTCACCCAGAAAGAATGAAACCCTGTCCTCTCTACATCAAAATGGCTAGAAGCAAAATGGAGGGACATGTGTTAAGTAAAATGAGCCAGACACAGAAGGACAAACACGGCACGGTGCTTCTCACAGTGGAAGCTAAGAGATGAAGTTGATCTTAGTGTGGTGTGCAGAGGATCAGGAATTGGGAAAAGGCTGGGGCAAAGGGGGGCAGTGCAAAGGAAGATTGGATGTGATTGGTGTGCCCTGCCATATATAAAAACATCATGCCAAACCTAATTAGTATGCACAATTAAACACGGCAATCAAAAATAAAATCATCAATTTTAAGAAAATGTATATTTAAAGTCCTGGATTAATGAAGAGCACTTGCTGCTCATTCAGAGGACGTGAGTTCAAGTCCCAGTACCCTTTTTAGGTAGCACACAATGGCTTGTAACTCCAGCTCCAGAGGATCTGATGCCCTCTTCTGGCTTCCTCAGGCACCTGCCCATATATGGTATATACTCACATAGAAAGACAGACACACACATATAATAATAATACACATTTGAGATTTTAAAAAGTGGATAATCTCTTCAACTAAAGTGGACCTGGGAAAACTAGGGAGGCAGGGAGGAGGGAAGGAGGGGGAGAGAGAATACTGTGTGCGTGCACACGAGCGTGCACAGACACACACACACACACACACACACACACACAAAGAATAAAACTGACCACATCTCTCACATGATACAAATCAACTCAAAATAGATCATGGCGCTAAAATACAAGGCCCGAAATTATGGAACTAGAGAAAGCAGGGACAATGCTTCATGGGACTGTTGATAACAGGCAATGGTTTTTCAGAGAAGACCCAACAACACAGGGGAAAAAGGGAAAATAGATGCTTGTGAACGCACTGAACTCAGAGGCGTCTTCTCTGCAGAGCCGTCACCAGGGTGAGGTGGCGTGTGAGGGAATGTTAGCTAGCTGTACTCCTAAGGGGGTTGATATTCAGAATAAACACAGAACTCAACAGCCAAAGAAGAACAACAACAAACCACCATGAAAAGTAGATAAATGAGAGGAAGTGCCATTTCTCCAAAGAAAATGCACAGACAGACAAGAAGTATATAAGTCACCGTCTTCAGGGAAATGCCAGGCTGTTGGGTATTGGCGGTGCACGCCTTTAATTCCAGCACTCAGAAAGCAGAGGCAGGTGAATCTCTGAGTTCCAGTCTAACCTGGTCTACAGAGTGTGAGTTCCAGGACAGCCAGGGCTACACAGCGAAACCCTGTCTCAAAAAAGAAAAAAAAAGGTAAAAATGGAGTAAAATGAGAAGACAGTAAGGACAGGGGAACTAATATAAATTAGTGTAACTTTTGTGGAAAACAGATTGGAGGTTCCTACAAAACTTAAAATTCAAGTATTCATACCAAGGCAATGAAATTAGAATATTAAAGAGATACCGATACTCTGGTTATTCACAGTAGCCGAGAGAAAATAAATGACCCGCTTAGGTGTCCATCAATAGAAGAACAGAGAAAATGTGGTACTGCATGGTGGACTGCTACTCAGCCACAAAAAAAAAGAGTGGAATCCTGCCCTGTGCAGCAACGTGGAGGGAATGGGGGGGAGAGCTTATGTTGCATGGGATAAGAAAGGAAGTGGAAGACAGACACCACGTGCTCCCAGTCACGTGTGCGCTAATACTGAGGGTCTCACAGAAGGAGAGGGGAAAACAGCACTTATGAGAAGTTAGAAAGGGAGGGGGATGGGTCAGAGGAAGGTTGGGCGGTAATACAAAAACTACAGGGGGATAGTTCAAGCCTCGCCAGCCCAGCAATGTGCCTGAGGTTGACAGACAGCGACTCTTTCTATTTTGAAATACCTAGAGGCATTCAAAGGCTTCCGACACGAAGATGAAAGTTTGAGGAGACATGCTGGTCACTGTGGCTTTCCGTGGCGGTTGTTCTGTGTGTCTCGCACTATTATGTGACATAAGGTGTTTATTTGTACAATAGATCATCCCTAATGTTGACTCAAAACAAGAAGGGAGGAGAGGGGCAGAGAAGACGAGGAAGGGAAAGGGCGGCCAGGGAGGGAGGAAAGAAAGTAGAATTGCTGTCAGCCCTGGCATGACACACAGCTGGGGTTTACAAGTCTCCATGAGCAGAAACGCATGCCGTGTGGAAACCCTGGGACTGAAAACAGTTCCCACGGCCCCCTCCCGATCCCATCACACATAGGGACCCACCTAGAGACAGTTGCCCTGACTCCCCCGCCACACCCCGTGCTCACCTGCAGATGGTGGGTGGTGATGACTGGCCTCTTCCCTGGACACCACACGTCCTCCTTCAGCTGCCTCAGGATCTGAAAGCACTGCTTGCGGCAGCCCCCATCCTCATCCAACTGCTCAAACAGCACCTGTTCTGCCTGGGGGAAACTCAGCTGCCAGTGATAGCTGGACCGGGCCACCAGGTTGAACCCAAATGACTGCAAAAAAGAGAAAAGAATTGGGAAGAAAATGAGAAATGAGAAGCTGGCTAAAGTAGAGAGCAGTGTGCATAGCTTGAGGGACCCGTGACCCACAACATATGATATGTCTGTGAGATGGAATATTATTCAGCCAACAAAAAAGGATCAAATCTAGCCATTCACAAGAATGGATGGGATTGGAGTCTAAGGTGTAAAGAGCAGCCATGCAGAAAAAGACAAACACTTACTGAATATTCTCACTCACATGTGGATGTCAAAATACAGAGGCCAAAGGGCAGCGTGGAAAAACACAAAGCATTTTGAGTTCACACAGGGGGTAGGGGGAGGCTCAGACCACTTTAGGGAGCTGCTTCTGCCTACGTCAGAGTCCTTGATGACTTAGCAGCCTTTCCTGGGTCACAGGGCTCTGTCCCATGTTCACTTGGCAGGCCTAGGGTTCCTGAGAGAAACCTGCACTTCTGGTAAGCTCATGCATGCTGCTGCTGCTTGAGGGGGGCACATGCATTTGAGCAGCAGCTCTAAGGAAGCCCATTTCCCCAGTAAGCTGTTACATTGTCAGTAATGAGATCAGCACAGCTGTTAGCACTCTGCAGAATGAGCCCCCCCAGCCACCCGGCCACCCGTACCTTGATGCACTCCACTCTCTCTGGGGGAGGCCACCGCTTCAAACACCTAGGCCACTGGGCTTTCTCAGACCAGGCCGTGGGGATCTCCACAGTGGGGGCCAGCTCTAGCTCCACCTGGCCTGTGGACGTTTCCATGGCAACCCAAACAGCAGCTCGGTTGGTTAGCACGCTGACCTTGCCTGATGGGAAGCAACCAGAGAGACAGTTGATAAAGAGAAAGAAAGCCTTTGCTTTACACTAGCATCAGGGCAGATGGTCTGTCTGGGCAGCCTTCAGTGTGACTGTCACACGGTGTCGGTTCTACTGACACCAGACAGTCAGTCATTGTCACAGCATTGCTGGGAAAGTTCATGGTCAGTGGGTCTTTCCTTTTTCTCCCCACTACTCTAGAGCTTTTCAGCACGTTATTGTAGGGTACACACCTGTGTGTGTGTGTGTGTGTGCGGGCACGCGTGTGTGTGCGTGTGCGCGCGTGTGTGTGCACGTGCATGCACATGAGTGTATATGTGTGTGTGCATATGTGCGTGCGAGTGTGTGTGTGTGTGTGTTGCAGAAGATAGAGCCCAGGGTCTCTCACACACGCTCATCACAATGCCTCTGAGCTATAATCCCAGCCCAGAGGTTTTCTATTTAAGAGATAGATTCTTTTCAGAAGGCTCAACGAAGGGAAGCCATGGCAAAGGATCATATTGGCTACTGTAAGATGGAGTCTAACACTTATAGCCCTGCTCTGTTTTACCCGAGCACATCGATGCTGGTCTGAGAGAGAAGGCAGGCGAGAGGAAGGACTCTCTGATGTCAGGATTTTGCTGAAGGGTGACCCTGGCTCCACGCTCCTGCAGAGGATGACCTTGAATTTCTGATCCTCCCTTCTCCACCTGGCAGAGTGCAGGGGATCAGAGGTGTACACCAATGTATCTGATGGATGTAGTGCTGGGGTTTGAATCTGGGCTGTTCTGCATGCCAGGCAAATATTCTATCAATTAAGCTGCATGTTACCCCAGCCTAAAACTGCCACAAGAATTAAATGACCCACCCAAGAACTTTCTATAAAGTAAACATCCATGAGATACGACCAGGATGGAGACTTTCAGAGCTGTTCTGTTCGGACAAGCAAACATTTACAAATGTATCATCTGACACTGAGCTCTGCGGCCTGTGTAATTTTCATAATACATATGTGCCTGCATATGTCTCACTCAGCAAAGGCTGCACACGGTCTGCCAGGCAAGGGCACCATCATTTACTGGGCCAATTTTCTTGAGTAGTCATTTAGCTTTTTTTTCTAGTTAGTTACTATTTTCCAACCCAGGACAGAGGATATTCTTGGCCATATTTCTTTGTGCGTTTCCAAAAGTTTATTTGTTGAATTGCCAAGTAAGCACATCACAGAGAATAAATAATGGGCAAATGGCGCTTTAAAAACAAAACAGTGATTTTTTTTTGCTCCCAAGAATAACACGAAAATGCCTGTTTCACCCGCCCCACCCTTCACCCAGTAAGAGCACGCTTCTCACACTTCACATGGCTGCTAATCGGGTAGGCATTTTTAATACACTTTTATCGTTGCTGGGATTCTTTGTCGTTACTGTTTTGTTTTAGACTTACTTTATTTTAAATTACGTGGTGTGTGTGTGTGTGTGTGTGTGTGTGTGTGTGTGTGAGACTGTACATTGTACCTTTGCATGCAGGTACCCAGGGAGGTCAGCTGTGGTGTCAGATCCCTGGAGCTGGAGTTACCTGAGGTGGGAGCTAGAACTGAACTCAGGTCCTTTGTAAGCACAGCCATGGCTCTTAACAACTGTGCCTTTCTCCGGTCCTGGTAGCTGATTGTTTAATTTCATAAGACAGGGCCTGAGTCTGTAACCCAGGCTGGCCTTAAACTTGTAGTAATCCTCCTGCCTCAACTTTTCCAGTGCTGGAATTACGGACATGCACCAGTCACCATGCCTGGCAATCTGCTAGAATTTTGAATATTTTTAAAATCGACATTTTCCTTTTTTTTAATCGTTTATATTCTTCTCCCCAAATCCCTGTTTCTGGATTTTTGTTTGTTTGTTTGTTTTTGTCTGTTTTGCTTTGTGTGTCATTATTTCTGTTGTTCAGCTCTTCTTTTTTCCTTCGTGGTTTATAACTACTTCTCTAATTAAGGAATTTAGTCATTCTTTACACATGTGCATGTGTGTATATGTCTGTGCATTTATGCATGTACACATGTCACCCTGTGCTGTGCCTTCTGTGTTTGCAGTTGTTGAGGTCAGTGGATCCTAAGGCTTCAGGGCTTTTGCTGTAGGAGGTTGGCACTTTCCAAGCATGTGCCTCCACACCCTGTGTTCAGTCAGATGCTCTGAGTTGTACAGAAATGTCCCTATAACCAAGGTGGGGGCAGGGTTGGGGTGGGGATGGGGGGGTGAGTAATGGCTGCTATAAATATGTACACTGAGGTTTGGGAAGGGCACAAAACCCACAGCCTAAGGTATGCTTGTCAGGGCAGTAATTTCTGGTAATTTCTAAGTCCCAGAAGTGTTTCCTAAGAATGAATCCCTACCCTGGGGATTTCACTAACAGACTAGCAGATCACCCTGCCCCTCATCCCCCATTGCTACAGTGTAAAAGAAAACTGGCTACCATGCCCCTTGTGCCTTCCCTTGATCAGCTCACCTGAGAGGTGACAGGTTCTCACTGCGTTTTCCACCAGCATCCGGAACACCTGGAGGACTTTGGCAGGCACAATGTCCCCCTCTATATTCACATCTGCCTGGTGCCACTGCCACAGGGTCTTCATGAACTGCTCAGTCTCCAGCCACTGCTGCAGGCCCTCGGGGTCCCGCAGAGGGCAGGTGAGCTTGGTGCCCTGCAGATCGTAGTAGCGCCAGCGCTGTGCCCGGGCCACCTTGTATCCCGCAAGGCCTTTCAGTGGGACTGTGACGTGGAACAAGCTGGGGGCCAAAACCTGGGGTTAGAAAAGGAGAGGGAAGAGATGAGTTCACCCACAGGATTGGGGGTGGTGACATAGAGAGGTGCTGACCTATCCCACCAGGCAGCTTAAGCGACCATCCAAGCCTCAGCAATGTGATGAGGTGTGCAGAAAAGAGACCAAGGGATTACTAAGAATTACGTCTTTTGTTTTGTTTTGTTTTGCCACTAACCCATCTGAGGCTGTAGCAGAGAAGGTGACTCAAGGAGTTCTGGGTTTTTGTGAGACCTCAAGTTAAATATGAAGAAAACTCGGAATCCTGGAGGGACCTGTAGTTTAAGAGAGAAGAAAGGGAAGGGAAATGTATCCACTGAGCCACACATAGCTCAGGTCTCTGGCTGTGCCTCTTCCTTCTCCGAGGTCAAACAAGAGGTAACTTTGATCCCACCTCCTCAGTGAGCAACCTAAGGCTCAGAGGGGCTGGCAGATCCCTCAGGGACACTGTCAGCAAGCGGAAGAGTGGAAATTTTAATTGAGTTCTTTTGGCTGCTTGTTCAGTGGTTCTACCCTGGGCTAGTTCTGCATCAAGAATGATGTACTGGAGCTCAGTCCAGTGCTCCAATATGGGTCTCTGTCTCTATCTCCATCCATCGC